>VZZY01015705.1:173176-207802 GCA_013400335.1 Eurystomus gularis
TCCTGAGCTTGTGTCGGGGAGCAGCCCGCGGCGGGCAGCATCTTCCCGGCAGCGACCGCTCCTCTCGGGGGCGAAGACTCCGCGTTACGACCAGAGGCTGCCGGGCTGAGGCGGCTCGGTGCGAGCCCCGCTCGCGTCCCTGCCCCGCGGGTGTTTGTCACGCGTTGGGCTTTTGTCTGCCCCTTGGTTTTGGTGCTTTGCTTTGGTTTGGTTTTCTTTAAAGGTGCGCTTGAAAACTTACGGATCTATTTCTGCTCCTGCGGCTGTTCCATTTATTACATTTTATCGATTTACCGGGGAGCTCAGCGAAAGAAAACGTGTTTAAATGGCAACCAGAAGAGCTATGAGTTGTTTGATCCATATATGGAGAGGCTGGAAAAAGCCGTTCCCCTGTTCATCACAATCCGAGGAGCAACGCGGTGCCGTGTAGGAATATTTTCTATGCCTGTGTAGCAGGCGGAACATCAGTTCAGACCTCAGCTGAACTGGCTCGGTGAAGCTTTGGTTTCTGAGCACACACGTGTTGTTGCCGTAATGGCTTAACTTTAAACTCTGGTGTATTTCAGTTTTGGTAAGAAGGCGACAGGAGCACCTGAGGGTTTTTTTCAGTGTTCTTCTGAATGAAACTTTGGTCTGGAACAAAATACGTGTGCCTGACCTGTATGTATCTGAAAGCTTTGTATTTATTTAAAATTGGCTCATTACCGCAACAGCTAATGACATTGAAAACTTGCTCTGTGATACCGAGCCACTGGTTGTGCAGATACTTGCTCCTGAAACAGTTTGTTACTAAAATAAACATGGGCATAAGGGCTTTCAGGATCAGGGCCAAGTTCGAATCAAGGGGAAGCAGCGCTTCCAGATACCGCTGTCGATGGCAAAGGCTGCAGCTGGAAGAGGTACATGTCAGTGTGCCATTTGGATGAGACTCGGTGAACATTCACAGTCGATGACCCCTGGCAGCCAGCTGGTGAATTCGGAGACGGAGAAGGGGCAGTTTTGAATAGGTGTGATAGGTGGCGTGTCCCTGCAAGCAGCAGGGTTACCGGAGTACGCCGGAGCTGCTTGATTATTAATGTTTCTGTGGTATGGTTTGTTACTGCAGATGGTTTGTTAGTGAGATGCCCAGATGGATGTTGAGAACAAAACTGAGTTTGCTCTGCATGTTGGCCGCTGCTGGAAGCAAAGGGCAGCCTGAGGCTGATGCCAGATGTGTCACCGGGTGTATATTTAGGCACACCGCTCTTCCTAAGAGCCCGCTCTTTGGGGAATTGTAGGCTGTCTTAACCAGTGCGGAAGGGCCTGTGTTTCAGCAGTGGAGCAGGAAGTGGCAGATATTTTGTTTGTGCAAATGCAGCATTTGGATGCTCCCTCTATTTATGTCACTGGAACAGGGACTGTTCCTTGGGCTGTCTGTGCAGAAGTGGAGGGCTTTGAGATAGTCCTCACTGGCAGGAGAATACCTGCCCAAGAAGTCCCTGATCCAAACTGACTTCTTGGAAATGCAGACATAGCCCTATGCCCATTGCAGATGAGTTCCCCATCCTTTTGGTTAGTTCTTACTTGAAATGGTAGTGAAACTGTGTGAAGAGGAACCTTTACAATGGTACACTTACATTTCCAGGCTGTGGGTGGGGGGAAGGAATATGGTTGCCTCCAAGTCACTGAAACTTTGCTAGAGATCTGTGTCCTCAGCCCTGCTTTCAGGCTTCCCTCAAATTCTGTTAATTGACTGACATAGGCCCTGGTGTAGCACAGGCTTCAGTGGAGGTGTGCACAGGCTTCAAAATGAGCACAGTTAATTTTATTAATTCTTTGAACCAAGTTAATACTTCAGATCACTAACAGTGATTGCAGTTCTGCTAAACAAGTAAACACTTAAAAAAAAAAAATCACCAAATCAACATTTCATCAAATGAAATGTGAGTGTTTCCAATCTTATCAAGGATCCCTTTTGTCATTAATGTGCAAACCTAAAAAGAGAGTGGAAGGGAAGATGTTCAAGTGACAGTCTTCTTCCTGTGTCCAGCAAACTTAGCTGGATTTACAGAGCTGCTCCTTGAGTCCTCCAGAGAGGTATCTGTATTTTAACGGCTATTATTGGTGTGTAAATAATGTTTTGCTGAGAATAATGTTCAAGCAGTGTCAGATAGCTGCTCCCACCTGGAATTTCCAATTGCAGAGGGCTTCTCATGAAAACCCATTTTTCCCATTTGCTTAGTGGCTGAGCAAACCCTGTCTGGGTTGTCCTCCACGGAGGAGCATGAGCATTATCTGGCTTCTGTTCCCTGTTTTAATTTGGACATGTATGCAGCTTTCCTTCCAGCCCTAACAAAGGGGCCAGTGCATGCTTGGGGTGAGGCGCTTACTTCTTGCGTGGTCTCACCTCCCTGGAGGGATGTGCTGCTGCTGTGCCCTGCAGCTTGCCAGGGCTTGGGCACTGGGGCTCAAGGGCAAGTGGATTTTCAATGCATTTCTGTATGGTCTGGCTGTTGCTTTAAAGAAACTGTGTTAAGTTTTGGGAGCAGTCAGTGGAATTTGATTGTGTGTTGCATGAAATTTTTGTTGTGTAACCAGATATTTAAAATTTTTTCTACATTTCTTCTTCCTCCTTTCTTCCTTTCATGATGGTGTGTTTCATTTTATTCCCCACAGATCAGGGGATACTTTTGTCTTAAGTATAGGATAAAGCTGCTAAGGAGCTTTCTGAAGGTTTTTGAGCAAGAGATAGCCTCACATTTATTTATATATAAATGTAGAAGTGAAGCTCTGTGGGGGTTTGGTAGCCATTTGAGCAGTACCAAAAGCAGGGGCTATTTCTTCATTGGTGTAAGTAAACTGGAAAAATACTATGTAACAGCTTTTCAAACCAGTTGTCCTGAACTTGGCATTAAAAAGCAGCCATTTTTACGTAAGTATGCATGACCTTTCAGCAGAGCTATCTCACTGCCATTTATCTAAATTGCATGGTGTGAGAAATACAGCCAAACGAGCCTGACCCTGTATTAATTATGTGCACATTCTGCTTTGGCAGGCTGAAATCTAAGTTTATGATCACATCAACTTATCTTTTGGCCTTTCGGATGAGATCTAACACAAATGTTATTTGACAGGGTATGTGTTCATCTATGAAAAACAAAACGATACTCTAAACATTTGTCTTTCCCTCTCTTTTTGCCTTTCTTTCTGGGAACAGATTTAATAGAAAATGTTTATGTAGCTTCGAGAAGCAGGAAGGAGCCCAGTTCCCCCCAGGCCAGCGAGGTCCCCGAGCACAGGCCACAGGTGAACAGCATTACCGTTTCCAAGAAACGCAGCTGGCTGCAGCAGAGCACACACCGACCTCGTCCTCCTCTGGAAGAAAATGCCTGTAAGGAAGCGCATGGGGCTATTATCCCGGTACCCAAATCTCCCATCCCGATGCCTGAACCTGCAGTGCCGTGGGCTCCTTCCATGTCACCAGTGGGCCGGGAGCACCTCTCACGAAGCTGTGCTCCTGTCAGTGCCCTGTCAAGCACTGCCAGCCCTGCTGCACTGAGGAGTGCTGCTTTGGACTTTGGAGAGGATAATGATGCAGATGATGAAGGAGAAATATGGTACAACCCGATCCCTGAAGATGATGAGCCCAACTTGCTGAGGGTCTGCCCTTCTGACCTGAATAGCCTTGCTGCTATAGGGTCCCCAGCAGTTCGGTACAAATCCCCTCCTGGGGATGACTCTGGGATGGCGACAGGTCCCCACGAGGGTCTCCTGTGCTCCATGGAGAGCATGGGGAGCAGTTGGATAGCTCAGCCCAGCGAAGTGAGTCAGGCCGCTGCCACACATCCTGGAGAGCACATGCAGCAGCACCGGCAGAGGTTTGTCTGCAAGGGTCCAAGTGTGCTGGCAGTAGAGGACAATCCTGCCTTTAAGTGCCCTTCAACAGGTAAGAGGGTTCAGGAATGTAAGTGTTATATCCTCTCTTTTCTTTTACAGAAACAGTAAACCCTTCTTATGTCTCTCTTTTTTTCTTTCTCCTGCTTTTATCTGTATCTTTTATCTTTATCTTTATTTCTGGTGGAAATGCATGTCACATTCATAAAAAAAGACTGGAATTGTGAGACTGATACCTACTAAATGTTGAGCTGCACAGTCATTTTTCAGTCAGTTTGTTCATGGCATGTCCAGGTGTGCTTATCCTCTGTGCTCTTTGGCCCCCATGTTTCTGAAGACAAAGGTTTTACAAAGCAAGCTTGCTAAAGCCTGATGATGTGAGGACACGCTGGGTTTCCTTTGTTAGTTAGTGTCTAACCCTGGCCTTGGATTCCAGCCTCGAAGTTACTTAATGTCTGCAGAAGTTTCTTCAATGTGCTGTCTGGGACTTTTTAATAAAGACTTTTTGGAAGACCATATAAGTGCTATCCATCATGTTGCTTTCTGTAATTGCTGTCTTGTTGACTGTCTCAGGCTAATCTAATAGACTGGAGAGGAATAGTTTTCACTTTCAGAAGCCACCCTCTTTGTTCCTTGTTATCTTTGGCTGAGTGTTGATAGTCTCATTTCCATAATTCCTTTAGTGTGTGAATTCAGCATCATATTAAAGATTTTTCCCAGTCTACTAGAAAAAAAACAAATAAAACCTCCATGAAGCTAAAACCTCACCAAACAGAAGTAAGTGGGAAAAAAAAAAAAGCCAAACCTTTTCCAGAAAGGTATTATTTTTAGTTACTGATGTGCCTTATATTACCTTGACCTTAACTATTAGTATCCTATTGAGAGTTAGTGACAGCGTAAAGTTCAGGAGACAGGGAATTCCAGGTTCCTCTCTTTGGACAAAGTTGTCTTCTTTGCACTGACATTTAAGAGCCTGTATTTCTGCCCAGCTCAGCAGAGAGGTCCTGAAACACCAGCATCAGAGCCCAGCTGTGCATTGCCCTCCAGAGGAGCCCGCCATCCAGGTTGCCTCCATCCATTCTCAACATCCCAGCAGGCTTCTGGCCCCACGTCCCTGCATGACAGGAGCTGCTGTGCCTGGATTCCCAGTGCGGAGATTGCTTCTGGGAATGGGACTTGTTTTCAAAGGCACCAGAGCAACTGCTATAAACAGCGGAAGAAAAAACACTCAGTCTTCTCTTCTGGGAACTCACATTTTGTTCTTTTTGTGGAAAAGCTGCAGATACAAGCACAGTTTTAGTTGAAAGTGTGTTAAAGTTACTGGACATTTATTTAGAAATAGCTCATTTTGTGGCTGCATTGAAATACTTAGACCAGTTATATTCACTTGCAAGATACATTAAATACCTTGTTCTTAGGAAGATTTTTGTCATCGTTTGAGCTCTAGGTGCTTTGGAGAGGTCAGCAAGCGTGGTTATTTAGGAAAGCCATGTGTGTGTCCTGCAAACTGTTTGACTCCCGATTAGGTGGTTAATCTCTCAATATGTAGGTGAATTGTTCTTTTAAAAAAAAAATCCCTTTATGTAGGAAGGAAAAAGTAAACATTTATTTCTGAAAGGAAAATTGCCCATTTAAAGTGCCTTGTGAAACCAGGAGAAAACATGGTTCCTTATGCACTGAGTTAATTAAGATGCTTTAAATGCAGCTCTCCTTTTGCATGTATTGAAATAGTGATCACATTGAATAGATTATTTGATGATGAAGTGGATCCCTGCTGCTCAGTAATTGGCTTTATTATGGAGAAGTGGCTTAGTTCTTTTTAATCCCGTTAAGGTATATGCAGTTATTTTCAGTCAAATTTAAAATGACAACTCATCCATACAAAATTACTGCATGAATGGCAACATGGCTAATTTAACTTTATTTGCATTAGGACCTTGTTTCAATTACACAGCTGCTATGAAGTAGGTGTCTAAATTCTTAGAGAGCTGGGTACATTAGGCGTTAAGTCCTGACAAATAAGCAGTTACTGCTTTGGGGAAAAGTCTGCTTACCTTTCGTATTGATATGATTTTATATATATCAATATTGGTTACCATTAGCCTAAAGTATTAGATTTTGAGAGTCATAGACAGAAAAAATTGGGACACTATAAAAGCTAACAAAATATATAGCTGTTCATTTTGACATTTGCTGTTTTCTTCTTTGGATAATGGAATCAATTTTACCTTTAAAACTTTAAACATTGCTGCCTTAGTTGGATTTTCAACTTTGTAGAGAGAAAGTGGTCATGGATATTTTTTTCGTTTTCTTTTTTTTCTGAGAGAGTCTTTATTAGACAGAAGATTAAGAATGATACAAAAATGATACAATTCTGTTATTGGGAGTCTTTCCAAACACAGCAGCAAATAGGTATTTCCTGTAAACGTAACCAGTAAGATGGGTAGTAGTTGTAGAAGTGCTAATTTGCCCTGTAGTCTTAATTTACGCTATTAGTTCCTGGTGTTGATCTGGTTACTTTCTATAGTAAATGCCATTTGTATTAATAGGATTTGTCAGGTAATTCCTTAGCAAGTAGTTCTAACCATGCTGGTGTTTAAAAAGAAACTGATTAAAAATAAGGCACCCCTATAGCAGAGCTTGGGAAAGTAATAATGTATTTTGTTTACAAGTACGCAAGATAAGAAGGTAACTTGATTCTGAGTTAGAAACATAGTGCCAGCTCGTGCTCTTAGAGAAGATCTTAAGTGGAAAGGACCCTGAGACTGGTTTAAATTTGACGTCTCCTTGCACCGGCAAAGTGGTTACGATTGGTTACGATTTTGCTATAAATTCAATATTAAAAACTCTTTATATAATTTACTTTAACATTTTATATATGTAAAAAACTTTCTTTACAACTCTTTAGGATTGAACTCTCAACTGTACATCTTTATAGATGTGTGTATCACCTGCAAAAAATACCCCTTTGTAACGTTGGCTCCTGCGATAGATTTACATCTTGGAGCTCTAAATAGTGCTTTCTGAAGAATTTGTAGTATTTTTCCTTTTGGGGAGGATTACTGTTGGGATTAATGTCCACCTCTGAGTGGCATCATCTCACATGTGTTTGTATCTCAGAGACATCCTGGCAGGACTTGTGCACTGTAGGTTGCCAGGATCTGGACTGTGCTTTTGCTTCTGAAAGTGTATTGTGTTAGCTGCCTGAAGGGAAAATCGTGGTAGGAATCACTGTAAAGAGATTTCTTTTCAATGTTGTAGGAAGTGAAGTTTGATACCATGTTCCCACTTAACCACAATATATGCCAACTGGAGTTTGGCTTAAATTCCATTAAAACTACAATGCTTTTTCTCCACTTAAGACTATGACCGCTATCTTGGTGTTTAAATGCATTTTTTGCGGCCAATGCAGGCAAATATTTTGCATGCTTAGGTGTTGCAAATGAGCTTCCAGCAATATACATAGAGTATACGGGGCAGCAAATCCCATCTACCGGTGGGGATTTGCTTGCTTATTTATTTTCTCCCAGATGGAAGATGCTTTGTGATTTAACTGTTTTCCAGGTCCAAGGAGCTTTGGTTTCATGAGGCAGAAAAGCATTCATGTGAAATATTTGCATAATGCTTGAGATAGATACCAAAATTGTTTGGTGTGTGGCAGAAAGGTCTCTCTCTACTCCCTCTGTCTCCTGCAGAGCTGAAGCCAGTTTGTTGGTGGGCTTTTGAGGAGTTTGTGCATATGCTTTTGAAGTTCAAGGGCTTATTCATGCATGTGTCTTTGATCCATGGGGTGGCAATGCCATAAAGATCTGCCAGTGAAAGAGGCAAAAGGATGTAGCAACTTTGGAGTGTAAGCAGTTAAAGTAGCTATTGTCTTTTTCAGTTTCTAATTTGTACCAAGTAACTGTTTATATGCTTTGACAGCAAGGGGAGGAAATCTTGGTGAGAAGAATCCAAAAGGACAGTGCTTGGCATCAGCTGCGGTGCTGCCGCTTGCATCTTGGTATGATGTCAGCATCTGAATAGAGACAACTGTGGTTTACCTGCATCGCAGAATCACTGGTGTTTAAAATATCTGCAACAAACTTATGCTTGTTTGTAGACACTGGACTCTTCAGGCTGGTCAAAGATCTAAAGTGCTGTTACACGTCCTTGTTCCTCTCTCTAATGAGATACCCCAGTTGTGGGTGCTCTGAGGATCACCCCTGTGACAAAGAGCAGGCAGTGGTCAGCCTCTGCACCTCTCTGCCTGCGTGAGCCTCAGGGGGTTATGCTGTAATCACTTCCCGTTTTAATTAATGGGCTATTTAAACCAATTTATTTTATATCTTTTGCTCCTGTCAAAGTGATCCCTGGTTGATGGGTTTATCACAGCTTAATTAATGTCAGTGTGTGTAACATTTGAAGAAAGCAAACTACCTTTACAGAGTTCTTAGAGATTTGGAGGTTTTTTTCTTACTTTTTAAATAATTTCTCCATCCCTTGACTCTGAAGCCTTATGTGGGATAGAACTCGGAGATTGCGTTGGTCAAAGCAGTAATTTTTATAGGGCTAAAAAGGACTTTTTTTGTTTGTAGTGATTAAAAGAGGAGATTCTTCCATTTATTTAGAAAATTAATAATTAGCTTTTCAAAGTTTTTTTTTTCTCCCAGTTGCTGATGTGGATAGAGGCGACACTTTCCTTACATCTTTATTGAAGTTGCTTGAATTTGGTATAGCATGAGTTCTTAGTGCCATTTACAGTTCTACTCTGAAGTTTTGTATCAGAATAGATCTGGAACTGTCTGAGAATGAAAAAACATGATTTGCCTGCCCCTGAGTAAGTTAACAACCTTTGACATCAGTAGAGCTATGCCGTTTGTGTCAGTTGAGGATCTAGGTCAGTATTTCTTGCGAAATCTAGCACAGAAAAACAGTATCTATTTTTCACTCACCCATTGTTTGCTCCAGGAACAATTTTGAGACATTTGGGGTTTTCTGTTTTGATCTACTGCTTTTTAATTTTTTAATACATTTTCCTGCAAAGTCCTTGGGTTGATTGTAGAAATAATAATTTAAAAAAGCATGAAAAGTGTAGACAGAAGGGAGACTTGCATTTTGAAACTTATATCCACTCAGTGTAAGCCATATTCTTTTTTTCTCTTTTCGAAATGAAACAGCTTAGCTCTTCAACACTAATACCATTATTCTAGAGAGGCTTTCAGTATTAGATGTAGTGTGCTTATTGAGTATGCCTGGAGACTGGTAGGAAAAATTACCTACCAGGTCTAGTTTGGTGGGGACTCTGCATTTCCATGAGCTATGAGAGTGGCTGTTTGATACTTCAGTGGCTTGCTATGGTAAGGAACTGATAGTTTCCTGACTTACCTCCGCCTGTTGTCCCCAAAATAAATTACCACTTTTCTGAGGAACTTTAAAATAACTCAGAAACCTTACCTTAAGTGATGAGGAGTGTTGCAGGTATAATGGGGTAGTCAGATGTGCCTGTAAAATAGCCTGTGTTGCTGGCAGTGGGTTTGACAGTGATATAGAACAATTAAACATCGGAATAGTCTGCCAAGGGAAATGGTGGATTCCCCTACATTAGACAGTTTCAAGACTCATCTTGAGAGGGTGCTGGGCCACCTCACTTAAACTATGCTTAAGGTTGGACTAGATGATCCTTGAGGTCCCTTCCAACCTGGCATTCTATGATTCTATGGTATGTGCCCAGGCACATGTAAACAGTGTTAAGCAGGCCTGGACAAGCATTTCTACTGTGCTACATCACTGCCTACGTCTGGCAGGGGCTGTGTTGTAGGTGCTTGAGATAGTTTGAGTTGTCTTTTCCCTTGGGGCAGCGTTGTATCGGGGTACCGTCTGTCATTGCCAGTGTGCTTGACCGAGGGGACAGCTGGGATTGCTCTGTGGATGCCTGTCTGTATAGGGTGGGAGATGGTGGGGGTCTGAGTTTCTGAAGCACTGTTCGTGTCTCCAGCTGTGTGTCTCTGGTCACAAAAAGGCTTTATCCTTTCATACTACCATGTCACTGAGCAAAGTAAACTTTTTGGCTTTACACGTCAAACTGAACAAATAGCTGATGGAAGCAGTCATAATGTGACGTCACTTTGACTTGGATTGTGTTGTCCTTCAGAAACTATTTTTTTCCTGTGTTACTCATACTGCTAAAGTTTCTGGAAAGCGTAAGGTAAATGTAGTCAAGACAGTATATAATAGAGCAGCCCAGGTTTGAAAGCACCTCAGAAGATCATCTGGTCCTCCCTTTGGTGGGAAAGGGAGCCTAGATGAGATCACCTAGCACTCTGGCTAGTCACATCTTGAAAACCTCTAGTGATGGGGACTCTACTATTTCCCTGTGGACGTTGTTCCAGTGATTGTTTGTTCTTACTGTAAAAAATAAAAAAATTATACATATGCACATACATATAGTTAGCTGCACACATAAAACTGACCATCCCCTTGCTGCTCTGGTAGTCATTTACATGACAGGTGCCTCTTGCATTTCATCTCCTCCTACCATCCTTCCATAAGGATATTTTTAAAGTTTAACTGCTGAGATGGGATGCATAGTGGCAGGGCGAGAGGGGACAGGGACAGTGAGGAGCCTGTTTACAGCACAGCCTTGTAACTTGGTAAAAGGAAGGAGGTGTGGCTCAATTCTTCTGGCTTCCTTGTGAGAAAGCTGTATCGGATGGGTTGGCTGGGAAGCAAAGTGTTACTGGACTGTGCTACAGCTCCTTTAGCAGCTTGTTCAGAGCTGTGTCATGTACACTCTTTAAAATTGCGTGCATACCTCAGCACATTGCTGGCTTTAGTGGAACAACATGTGGCTCAGTGCTGATGGGAATACCAGCCTGCATAATACTTTACTGTTAAGTTTCTTCCAGCCACATATTTCACTTTAACGGTTTGGTGCTGAACGCAGCAGAAGTTGTACACATAAAAGTCAGTATATTAGATTGACTCTTCAGTTTTAATGAGCTGGGGGGAAGTTTAATTTGCTGGCCTGCTTTTCCAAGCCTGTGCCAGAGACTTTTGACAGAAAGAGAAGATTAATGTTAGTGGGCTGCAGTATGGCACCAATTGCTATAGAGCGCGCCAGGCCAGCCCACCAGTGGGACCGTGCTGTTATTTGCAGTACAAGGGAAGGCTTTGTCTGCTTTTATCAAACACCACATTTCTGACTAGCTGCTTGCCAGAAAAGCACAGCAGGCGTGCTAGAAATAGCCCTTCCCCTGTGAGGGAGCTGCTTCCTCAGCAGGGAGGGAGATGCAGGGCTAGATGAATTTTCCTCTGTTCCTTCAGAAAGCAGGTTCTATGCCTTACTCTTCATAACTGAAACTTTCTCTTATAGTCCTTTAAGCAACTATCTGCAAAAGTTAAAGCTAAACTTCTGTTGGGACTAGAACTAGTCTTTATAGGGTTTTCTTGGAGGGAAAAAACAAAACCAAAACAAATAGCTTTGGTCAAAGACCAGATCACCTGATATAACAGTTTAAGCTAAGTGAAGTATAAAAAGTTAAATAAGGAAAATTAATTTGGATGAACAGGGGGCTTATAAAAATCACTAGCTGTATGGTGATTTGGACTTGAAGTGATTAGAATTAAAGCAGTAAGCCTTTGAGAGATCTGTAAGAGAAACCTCTGTAAAGTATGATTTGCTGAGTATCTCGTGAAAACAATGCTTCTTTCTTTCTTTTTATATGCCGTGAATAGACTCTCCCTTTCCCTGCCTAGCAAGGGAAGATGACAGATATAGGTGTTTGAGTCTCTGTGGGCTGCTTGGGCTAATTGCACCACACAGGGTTAGCATGCCTTGGGACTTCATTGTACCCTAGTCTGCACAGGCAAGGCTACAGGAGTCCTGTTGGGAGCTGCTAAAATGTGCAAAGTGATGACCGAATGTGGTAGTTATTGCTAGTAAGAACCACTATTGCTTTCTCAAGGGATAAAAAAGTGACTCTAAGTGAAAGTGCCCATGTAGTTTTAATACTATCTGTCATTGTGGCCTCAGTTCCCTCTTGCATGCTTCATTAACTCGTGTAAAGTCATTGCCTTTCCTATGGTCATTACTGCCTCATGCTGGTGAAAGTGAGAAAAGCTTGATCTATAACTTGGTATTTGCATTTCTTTGAGTATTGGAGCATGAGGTGAACTGCAGGTGCCTGACTGTGTGCAGTGCTGGCTTATGTCTGATCACATTCCTTAATTAGTTGTCTTTCACTGCTAAATTGAGGAAGTCCTTTTTTCTGTTTCCCCCCTGTTTCCCCCTTTAGCATCAATGCCTGCTGTTATGATTTTTTTATTTTATTTTTTTGGTAGCTTCAAAGGTGGGTGATTTCCCATGAGGTTGTCACTTGGGAACCATATAACTTTAAGCCCTGTCGTGGGATGGTTGTGCCAGGAAAGATGGAAAGTAGCTGGCAGGAATGAGGCAGTGCAGGATGCAGCTTTTGGAAGGAATAAATCCTTGTTGTGTTCCTCCTCCTCTGTCCTGTGGCAGAAAGGAGGAGCTGAGAGAAATGGAAGAAAAGGTGCTAGACACCACATCTACACAGGAGGGATTTAGGGCTCTTTGTTGTAATAGGGGGACATGCACCAGATACAGCCATATTCTTTACTAAAGACAGAGTCACGCAGAATCACAGAATCATTTAGGTTGAAAAAACCCCCTAGGATCATCTAGTTCCACCTTCTTCGAACATCTCCCTAACCCCTAGACCGTGTCTCAAAGTGCCACATCTACCCATTTTTTGACGATCTCCAGGGATGGTGACTCCAGCACTTCCCTGGGCAGCCTGTTCCAGTGGCTAACTACTCTTTCAGTAAAGAACTTCTTCCTGATATCCAATCTAAACCTGCCCTGGCACAACTTGAGGCCATTACCTCTTGTCCTTTCATTAGTTACCCGGGAGAAGAGACCAGCACCAGCCTCACTTCAAACTCCTTTTAGGTAGTTGTAGAGAGCAATGAGTGTCTTTCCTCTAGACCTAAGAGTGGGCAACACTGAGGCGTTTGCTGCATAGCTGCTTTGTAGACAAGGGTGCGTTTCCCATATTCTAGTGTTTTCCCATTTAAGACTGGTTTTGTTCCACCTGCCCCAGGATTGCAGCCATGTCTGCTTGTATAGGGAGTGTAGTACAAACGGATCAAGCTGAATGAGGTAGGTGAGATAGCTCATTTGTTTGTACATAGGTTCTGGCCCTTTCATCTGCATAAAGCAGAACAAATCTGGCTTTTGGCTATGAACTGCTAAGATTGGCTGAACTAGTCAGCAGAGCACAGCTTTCTGAATGCTTGAGAACATCTGACTGGTTAATGAATGATAGTTGTCTGAATGAATTGAGTTTATCAAGGTATGACAAATTAACATGTCTTCCCCTAGTTCAGGATTTATTTCTTCATTGCTGTGAACTGCAGTTACTGAGTGGTTTGAAAATGATTGTTCCTTCTCTTTTCTTCTAAAGGGTCTGGAGTTGTACTTGCACACAAGGCTGATATACCCTCAACAGAGGTTTCTCCTCCAAGTCCCAGTCCTCTGAAAAAAAGCGGATCCATCAACTGGCCTTTCCCAGATAGAATTAAATCTCCCAGGACTGTGAGGAAGCTTTCCATGAAAATGAAGAAACTGCCAGAGCTGAGCAGGAAGCTGAGTGTCAAGGGAACTTCAAGCCATACTAGTTCAGATAATCCTCCTTCCCTGCTGAAAGGTAGCTGCAGGGATACAGGCCACACAGTGTCTTTGCCGTCTTCTGGAAACTCAACCACAGCTGCCAGCAGGAACGTCATAAGTCGTTACCATCTTGACAGCAGTGTGTCATCCCAACACACCTACAAAAAGAAGAGCTCAAGGAGCTCCAGATCCTTCAGCAAAGGTGGTTACCTCAGTGATGGTGACTCTCCTGAACTTATAACAAAATCAGGTAAACATGGGCATGAAACCAAGTGTGGTAAAGGAAAGGAGAGCCTTCCAAGTAACAGTGGTAAAACTGAAATAGATATTGATGCCTTCAGACACTACAACTTTTCTGATCAACCCAAGTGCTCTCAGTACATCTCTGGACTTATGAGCATTCACTTCTATGGAGCTGAAGACTTAAAACCACCAAGAATAGACTCAAAAGATGTCTTTTGTGCAATACAGGTTGACTCAGTAAACAAAGCAAGAACAGCCCTGCTTACATGTAGGACAACATTTCTAGATATGGACCACACATTCAACATAGAAATTGAAAATGCTCAGCACTTAAAGCTGGTGGTGTTCAGCTGGGAACCCACCCCACGGAAAAATCGGGTGTGTTGTCATGGAACTGTGGCTCTTCCTACACTCTTCCGAGTGACAAAGACTCATCAGCTGGCTGTCAAACTGGAACCAAGGGGGATTATTTACGTCAAGCTGTCACTCATGGAGCAGTGGGAGAACTCTCTTGATGGCCCTGATGCAGATCGGGAACCTGTGATGTTCGGGATAGATGTTCAAAAAGTTGTAGAGAAGGAAAATGCAGGCTTGATGGTGCCACTTTTGATGCAGAAATGCATTCAGGAGATTGAAAAGAGAGGCTGTCAGGTATTGTGCATATCTTAATCAATTTTATTAATATTTGTAATTCAGGGTAGCTGTTGCAGAGAGAGTAGTGAGTGGGAAAAGGGAAATTAAAAACAACTTTACATGTCAATTTTTTTTTTTGCTTTGCTGCTCCTGTTTGGTGATTACTAGTTACTGTAGTGTGGGAAAAACAACAGGACTGTGTGAAATCTGTGCTTCCAACCTGGCCTTTGTAGAGGAGAGGTACACTTGCTCACAGGAGATGCTCACAGTTGTGCTTTAGGACTAGGAACAGTGAAATGAACCTGCAGCCTCTGGCATGTAGAGTTGCCCTCAAAAAGCAGAGCTGGGAAGAGAATTTGAAAATGCTTGATTGCTGAGACATAGATCACTCCATAAGGACATGTATCCAAATGCAAAAATGAGTTTAATGTTCCCTCCTACCCAAACCCAAGGCATTGTGTGCAATGACACAAAGTGATGAGGACAGGGTTTTTGACAAAACTTCACTTACCTAAGTGCAGTCTCAAGCCAAAACTCCGAAGACTCATCTGTGCCATCACTTTGTGCATAGCATTAACATGAGGAGGAGGCCCTGAGCAGCTGAATTAGTTATTTTCCCACATCACTGCTCCTTGCCTTTCATCAGGTTGTTTGCAAAATTAGGACAGGAGATGAATGCTGTAAAGCAACAGTACCCAGTGTTTTCTCTTCATCCTAATAAAATTTACCGGTAGATGTTACCTAATGGACAAAAATATGTATGAGAAGCGAGGTATGGAGACAAACAGCCAGTTACAGGTGATAAACACGTCTGTTAGAAAGGACTATGTGCAGGCCTAAGGTTGGACGTTCCCCTTGGCAATTAATTTGAAGCTGGTGGGAGGACTATTGTGTGCTGTTCCACAGTGTATGTGAGCCCTTGGTTTCTTTTACACCTGTTCTTGCTCAGGTGGAATTGAAGTGGTCACACCTACTGCTGTTACTATTTTAAATTGCTGATAGGTTGGATGTAGTTCCAGGTGCTGTGAGATTAACTCTGATATTTATAATTTAGGTCATAAAATATATAGAGAAATGGTACTTACATGTAATTACTTTGGTTAAAGTTACTATTGATAATAACTGTGTGATTCATATTGTGAATGCTTCTCCTAACATGATGCAAATCAGTGGAAAAGAGAGCTTTTATTCTTTTTAATGTATGTGTCCTGTGGCTTCAGCATTTTATTCTGGGCTTATTAGCACCTAGTCATGCAAATGATATTGGGTAATCAAGGCAACACTGGTAATGAAGCGACTGGGATCTGAATTGTCTGAATGTACCTGGAGCTTTTAAGCATGAAATCTAATTTGTGTATTTGCACAGGGAGAACCAAAAATGCAAAATATACTGTTAACTTCTTGTTTTAACAGTGCTTGTCTGACATTTTTTACTTTCCTGTAGACTGTGTTATCTCCACCAGAATTTCAGATGTGGCATTAGAAAACTTTAAAAGAAGTTGTCTTAGGCAAATACTAGATCCGATTCAGTCTTCAGAAAGAGGGAGTACAAATCCCATTGGGTAACTTTCCATTTATTTAAACAGGAATTAATGTATGGCCACACAAATAGTCTTGTTTGCAAACCTAGATTTGCGTGATGTAAGTCAGTGCTGTCTAAGTCAGGGATTTTGAGGGATTTTTTTGTCTTTTGAGTCCATGGTAGTTTGGAGTAACCACTTACTCCTCAGTACAACTGTCTGTAAAGTTCATTCAAATGAATATGTTTAAGATTTAGTTCCTTAAGATCATACGAGTGCTTTGTATAAATGGTGTTGATGAAAATGAAAAGTAAGTAATGCTAAAATGCATAATTTGAGTTCATGAAAGCATGTGATTTAACTAGTTATTTGGTCCAAGAGTGATGTGGGTTTCGTTCCTATCCCATTGTTAAATAACGCTTATTTTTCATAAAACTTTCATATAATTTGAGACACATGGAAGCCAGTAACTTGTCATCTTTAAAACAGCATATTATAGTGTGGTAATGGATTTTTCATAATTTTCTTGAAATTCTGGTTACTGGTATAAAATGAAATTAAAATTTTGGTTACTATAATGTTGTAGGAAAAATGTTTTGGTTTATTTTCTTTTTTTTAAAATTGATTTATAGTATTCTTATTTTTAGTAGGTAGTCAGTTGTATGAGTGCTTTTTTCTGCTAATGATTAATAACTATTTTGGTATACTGTGCCTCTGTATACATAAAGCTCAAAATGCTTTTACTCCTCACTTCTTTCTGCTGAAGTTTGAGTTCTATCTTGTATAATTGAACAATTATACTAGGAAAAATAACGGTGATCTGAATGACTAGGATAAGAATAGATGCTTTATCTGTATTTCATTTCCTGAGTTTGCCTAAAAGCAAAGAATTAAATGATTCCAATTTAAAACTAATGTTCTGTCCATAAAATACTGCCCAGCGTGTTTGCTGTTATGGAAAACATTAGCATTATTAATGTACCACTTAACAATCCCAACTGTGCCTGCATTGTGAAATGCTTGATACCATACAGTGACCATTTGATACTAACACTTTGTGCTGTTTGAGTTTCCTTAACATGCATTTCCCAACAGTTGTTTTTGTTTCACTTTGTGGATGAGACAGCTCATAATGTCAATTATTAGTCCCCTCTGCGAGAAAGTGTCTGATGTGGGTCCATTGTTTTTGCTTCTAGGTGGTAGGCCTGTATCGGTTATGTGGCTCAGCAGCGGTTAAGAAAGAGCTTCGAGAGGCGTTTGAGAGGGACAGCAAGGCTGTTACTCTCTGTGAAAGCCTGTACCCGGATATTAATGTTATAACAGGTAATACATTTACTTTTCTTTTAATGTGGAGTTGTGCTATGTTCCAAACATATCTTTTAAAAGGTGAAATTGTGCTCTGAACTAGTTTTTCATTTAACAAGCTGTTAACGGCTGCTTTGTATTGCTAAAGGTTAGATGAGAATGAGTGCAGTAACCTTGGGGATGTGTAAATATGAAGCAGTAGTGATTTGGTGGGAGGAGGGTATGGAAGGAGCTGAGTTCAGTAACTGCCTTACCAGTTACAGAGGGAAGTAGAAGTCTGAAAGGAGGCGAGGTCCCTGGAGCTGGTTAAACCTCTGCTGTTGGTTTGTGTTGGAGCGGATCTTGAAAAACTTGGTTGTGATCAGGCATATCCACAGTGCTGGTTGCTTCATGTGATCCAAGGGCCATCTCAGATCAACCTGTTGTCCTCCGTTTATGTTGGAAATTGCAGGATTTTTGGAAACAGATTTCCCTTAATCTTGTGCAAGCTAGTTAGAGCTGCAGGAAAGTGTCTTCATTTGGTCATTATTCTTTTAAAACACAAGTAGCAGCTTTCTCCTGTTCACTGGAGTGGCCCTTTACTGGCTGTCACGCAGTAAGCTCCTGGCAAAGGTGAGAAGGAGTGGGACCACAGGAACAGGAGGTCTTAGGAAGCCTATCTGCATCAGCTCTTTACTTGGGTGTCTTCACAGGACTTGCACTGGGCAACTGCAGTAAGTTGCTGGGGTTTTTATGGTTTTCTTTAAGTGGAACAGTTTTATAACTATTGATCTTTGTTATGCAAGCCAAAGTTGATCTGATTTCAGGCATCACCGAATAAACAGATTGCTCCAGGAAGTTAGTCAAGAGCATTCATTTGCTACATATCCAGGGATGGAATATGTAACAACAGTAGTCGGGGTATAAATTTTCAGTGCTAAAGCCCTTCTGGAACATCCAACTTCCAGCTGTATAGGACAGTTCCACCCTGTTTGGTGGTTTATTTCATTTCTGTGCATTGGGAGTGAATTTTGTTCATTACACGTTATAATTATACGAAGTGGAATCAGAAGATACTACTTGCTGACATTTATGGGGTTTTGGTTCAGAATGTGCAGCTAATTGGTCTCTCTTGCTTGCCTTTACTGGTTTCACTGTTGGATTCAGTGTTGCTCACAAGTACCCTGGTTCTTAGCAGCAGAAACTTGTGTTTGTTGCACTCCGATGGGATTTGCCCTTTATAAAGAAGAGGTGTACAGTAAAAGTAAATAATATAATATCTCAAAACCAGATAATTTTCTTCTTTTTACAAAGAAATTAATGAGAAAAAGTGGTGATAACTTCTAAGATCAGACTGTTCCCTGAAATTATTGAAGTCCTGTTTTCTTCCTGATTTTTGTAAATCAACTCGGAAGAGGGGGAAAAAACCCTATCTGTTGCTTTCTGTCAAACAGCAGAAACTGTTTGATATTGACTTGTAAGCAGAAAAGTAGCAAACTGCTATTTGGGTAATGCAAACTTTTTTGGCTAATGGAAAACTTTGGGTTTTTTTTTTTACATTTGGAATAGTAAAAATTGCATTGCACTCCCATGCTACAAGTAATCATTACAATAAAGCAGTATTTGCAGAGATGGTTCAGGAGTATCATGGGGAAGAGTGTAGGAACTTCATTCTTATCCATGTACAAAAGAACCTGTAACATTTCATAAGCATTTTAATTTTTCCCGAGTACATTGTACACTTGGAACCAACCAGAACTGGCTGAAACTGAAGCTTGAACTGCAGGAGAGCTCAGTACTGGTGCAGAGCCCTGGAAGGGCAGCGGCGTGGTCTGACTGATCTTTCCATCATGAGTTTATGATGCAGTGGTTAAATAGAAAAGTGTACTTCAGGTTTTTTTTAATATACATTGCTGTAAGCCTCATTGGTGATGGTGAACTTTTTGTGACTGTGCAGGTCCTGCTGGACTCCCAGTCTTTTTGGTTGTATTACTGAAGGATGGTTTTTTGCATCCAGAATTTGTATTGTTAAGAGTGAAAAGACTACAGCCTTGGTGTTTGTCTTACGGGAAGACTACTGGGTATGCTTTTGTATATGTTACATTGCAAGAGTTTGTTTACATACTGCTTTTCATACAAGCAAAAATAGTTTTAAGAGAGGACGTTAAAAAAAAAAAATCCTTTCCCCTCATATCCTTGCAGCTGTGCTGTACGGTTGCCTGTAGTGCCTGTGTTAGCATTGCACCGAAAGGACTGAGTGCAGGGGTCCAGCGTGAGCTGGGGGAAACAGGGAGGGAAGGCATGTTTGCACCCATAACTTCCACTGACCAAAATGCAGCCCACTCTCTAATTGTTGTAATGGTCTGGATGGAAAGGGGAACCTGCAATTTTTTCTGACAGACCTGAGGTACCCGCCGTGCTTAGTGCTGGGAATAGAAGAGCCCACAAAAACAAAACTCTTGCGTAAGCTTAGGGAGTTGGGTTGAGGGGGAACGTTTTCCTGCATTTGCAATGCTGAGGACGATGCACATGAATTATACTTTTATCAGCCAAAATATGTTTCATAAAATATGAATCCTCGGCACGTCAAATGAGTGAAGATTTATGCTGCTATGTGTCCTTTTTGAAAAGATTAAAAATACTTTTTTTTTTTTTTGATAGCTCTCCAGAGACTAAAGAGTGGATGTTTAATGATTATATCTTAACTGAGAAATGGTCTTGGGATTGGCACAGGCTTACACACAACTGAGTGTGCTCGTGGCTCAAACTGAAGTGTGCAGCAAATTTTTGGAACTGACCAGTAGTTGTGTTGTTGCATCGTGTCTGTTCGCATCTGTGTGAATTCATATCTCTGCGTAAAGCATGCAATTACTGTTAATGGTTCAGTGGGTCAGAAAAATGAGGAATTAATGAAGTGGATGGCAATTTCTGCTCACTGTCTAAATTTGTTGTGTGTGGTTGTGTCAAGGGGAATGTGCTAGTGGGCTGGCAGCAGTGGGAAGCATAGATTCGTGGAAAAAAAATAACAGCAGCCTCTTACAGGGCTAATTTAGCTGAGTGAATAGCAAAAGGATTTAGAAAGGTCAAGGGACGTTCATGGCTCCCAAACTACCCTGTTTTTCAGGGCTAAACAGGAGAAAGTCCTCTGACAGGTGGTAGTTTTATGACTGTGGATGCTATTACAGGAATTCCTACTAAATTATTATTAATAGATGGTTGTTTCAACAGTATAAGTCCGATTTGATTATGATATACCATTTCCTACTGTAAGCTGATTTCAGCCTCCCCTCCAAGAAAAGCAGAGCTGGAACAAAGATCCTCATAAAAGTCAGCATCTCTTGCTAGTGTTTTGCTCACAGGAAAAGGGAACTATCCCACACCATGTTGTACAGAACCAGCCTCTGACACATTTCTCTCATATATATTTAAATCAGCTAATCCATGTGTGGAACATGGACCTCTAAAATCTGGGGAAGAAATTAAAAAATTGGTGAAGAGGAAGGAATAGAAGTAATTTATTAATACTAGCCACTTAAGTGGAGCACTAACAAAAGTGGCATGTTCTTAAAAAAGACAAAACCCACTAAATCACCAGAGGGAATATGTTTTCAGGAAAATATGTGGATGATCATTCACAAATTTTATATTCCTGATGGGATGTTCCTATTTTAAGCACCAATTGAGCTGTTAGGTGCTATATGGTGGTCTGCAGAGACAAGTTTTGCCTGGTTGCCCCGTGCCTTACGCTGTGGAGAGAGGTGGTCTGGCAGTTCCAGGTCAGTTAGCTCTGCTCATGCAACATGGCTTCAATAGCTGCATTGCTGTTAGGTGCAGTACTCTTTTTAAAATAAAAATATTTATACAGGTAGAATCCAACTTTTACTTGCATTCTGCATGTGAACATGGCTATGAAGGGGAATTGTCAACTTTAGTTCTCTGTATTTTTTTAGAAATGACCTCATAACAAAGCTTGCTGCTGTACAGTTGGGTTTACAGCTAGGTTATAAAGATTGAGTGTGTAAAAACTGTTGCTTTGTTAAATAACAGTGTGGTGGTATTTGCTGTGATTTGGGATTTTACAAGGCTGAGTGCATACTAAAAAAATCTTCCACCTTTCCAACTTTTCCTTTTTGGAAGACAGGCTGCTTTGTTAATGACAGTACCCACTGTCAAGAAGTTGGTTTTCTTTAATTCACTATTTCTTCTTAAAGTATTTAAATTCAGTTTTGATGTAGCTAAAATGGGTAGATATTTGTGGCACAGAATGCATTTTTTTAAGGAAAATGAAAGCTGCTATGAGGCAGACTTGTTCCCTTCAAAGTTTTCTGTGTCCATTGTACTGAATATATTGCTCCTGAATAGCATACTGCTGTGTCCTTTACAGGGAGCTGCTGTTAAAAAAACTTAATGTAAAGGGTTTTTTAAGTTATTAGTCTTACGATGACTGAAACCTCACTCAAACTGAAGCAGCAGCCAGCCTCCAAACCCAGCTGACAAGAATGCAAAGGCTCAATTCCTTTTTGTTTGTTTGTGTCTATGGAAGGTGTACAGGTTAATAAGGCACTTGGCATGGTTGTTGAATCCCCTAGAAACAGCCTCTTCTCCAGTATGTCCCCAGCTTCTGAAATGCAGCAGTGTGTCTCTGAAACTGGGAGGGTTCAGTGGGTGAGCTAGTGTCTCCCGGGGATGTGAATTATATTTGTCACAGCAGAAGCGAGTGGTGTGCTTGTGGGTGTAGATTACCTGGAGATGGGGTAGTTGATGTTTCCCTCTTGAGGACTGTTTGGTTTGTGCTTTGGTAGGTGAGAAAATGCTGTGTGCTTCACCAAACGTGCCACTGGCACTGGGGTGTTTGCTCATAATTTTATAGCTGAAAATAAACTGAACAGAAAAAAGAACTGTTGGTTGTATATAAAGGAGGAGGTGTCATCAAGCTGAAGACATTGGTGTTTGTAGGAGCTCCTTTCCTTGGACAGGAGGTAGACTGCTAAGAGCCCTTTCCTTGCCTCGCCCTGATCAGGAGGGGGACCTGGAGAGGTGCTCACCCTGCACCCAGCATACCCACTCCTGCGCACACAGCAGCCCCTGCACACACTCCTCTTCTTGGAGGCAGTGCGCTGTCTTACCTTGGTTTCAAACCTTAGCTTGTGATGAGCTGCCTTGCATGAGCTTGGAGAAACTAGTGGGACTGCAGGGACAGGGGTGCTGGTGCCCTCAGCATCATGGGGATATTGCAGATACCTCCTGCCTCTTAGCTGACCCTGTGGGAAGCCCTCACATACCCATGGTTCACTGTGCCCTTTTCCTGTCGTCCTCTTATCCTTTGCTGCTGAATGCAGCATTTGTCACTGACACAGGATTTTCTCGTGGGGTGGATGAAACTGATGTGCCTTAGTGCTCCCAAAAATTGCTATAAAGTGAATCTGCAGCTTGTTAAAGGCAACTGTTCTTGTGTCTCTTGTGAAGGCGTCCTGAAGGATTATCTGCGAGAGCTACCCTCTCCCCTGATAACCAAGCAGCTGTATGAAGCAGTGTTGGATGCCATGGTGACAAATCCCTTGAAAATGACAGCAAGCGGTTGTGAGAATGACCCAAGTGACTCTGAACACACAGCAGCCCTTCTGGATTGCCTTCCAGATGTCGAGAAGGTGAGCAGTGTTAGCAGGTTCAAGTAAATTACATGCTTCAGAAAATAAAGGAACATTTTCACATTGGATATACATGTCAAATGTGTACACCCATTTCCTGACTTAACGGTCCACTTGGATTTTTGATGCTCCATGTGTTTGAAAATACTTCCATGCTGTGATTAACTGGAGTGTCTGCACTGCTGGATTTATTCTAGTTTGCATTTTATATTGTCTCTGTGAAACTAAATGAAAAGCTGTGATCACAACTTCTACATTGTTAGATCAAAAATTATTTCCATGTGGTGTCCTGCTCCATTTGTGTGGAGCTTTCAGATACGTATGTCATAATTACGTGGGCAAATGCATTCTTCTTTCCCAAGTATATGCAATAAAGCCTCAATTCCTATACTGTGCAGTGTAATAGGGCTGCACACCATTACTTGCCAAATTTACCTCTGTAGAAAACCGCGGTTAACCCATTTCTAGGGGGAAGAGAGTGAGTGAGTAGCCTGCACAGTATCTTGAAGTTACTTGGAAGCTTGTTCTGATGCTGAGGTCATATTGAGGGTTTCTTTATTTTCTAATGTACCTGGATCATCTGTACTGCTTCTGCAGCTTCTTTCCCCTCCTGGAGTCCCCTTTTCACTGTGAGAAAACTCACCCATGTAAAACTGAGTTGAGATAAGAAACAAGCAAAATTTTAGCAGAAAGTCTATTAACTAGTCTGCTCTGTCATAGCCTAATAGCACATCTTATTCAGCAGGTAGATGTTCCATTGATGGGTGTTGGTAGAAAAATCCTAGCTGTCAGCCTTGATATTATCACTCTAGAGCAGTGATGTTAGGATGTTAACACCACCGTGATCTGATGTTTTGTTTCCTGAGCAGTATTTTGTTCTTTTAGGCTACTCTGAAGATGCTGTTGGATCACCTGAAACTAGTAGCTTCTTACCATGAAGTAAATAAGATGACATGCCAGAATCTAGCTGTATGTTTTGGGCCTGTGTTACTAAGCCAGAGGCAGGAGACTACCAACCATAACAACAGAGTCTTCACAGACTCAGAAGAGCTTGCTAGTGCCCTGGACTTCAAAAAACATATTGAGGTTCTTCACTATTTACTCCAGCTGTGGCCAGGTACTGTTTAATGAATCCAATCAAGGGAGAACATCAAACCATTACTGTATGTTTTTACTCTGTGACAGTGTATGTTAATTCACAGGATGACTGAGAAGCATTGGAATTCTTAAAACGTGAGGTACTATGGCATCACCTATTAATCTAAGAAATCATGGCGATTTTATAATCTACTCTTTCTATTCAGTCACTCTGTTTAATGGGAAATTTGTTGTTTTAATTGTTTGCTTACCAGATGGCACAGTGGATATAATGTAAGAAATGAAGAGTACTTAATGTGGATAAAGACACTAGAAAAAACAAACCTAGTGACAGTGATGTTTCCACAACTGAATTAGGGAGTTTGGGGATGTTTTGGGTTTGTGTGTTGGTTGGTTCATTGGTTTGGTTTGGTTTTTTGTGGTGTTTTTTGTTCTGCTCTCTTACTTTTACCATTCAGGAATTTCATTATTTGTTTGGTCTCCGAGATACCTGAAGGGTTACTTTATTTCTACTCTTGTAATTTGGCAGTTCAGAACATCCTTACAGTAAGAGCTGTGCAACTTCTAGTTGTTTTTGCAGAGCTTTGTGTAAGGAATCATGTTTTTAAAACAGGATGCAACAAAAATCCCCAAAACAAGAAAACAGCAAAACCCAAACCAAAGCACCCTAAGTACCTTCTAGCCCTCACGTCCAAACTTAATAAGTCATATGCATCATTTGAGGTGAATTATCAATAAGAAAGGAGGTGAAATTCAACCCTTGCTAATGAACTACTGAAGTAGATGTGAAGGTAACTATTTCTGCTAAGATCTGCCTTTCAAATGGGAAATGATTGCCCAGTGTTCATGTTTCCCCTGGTATTCAGAGAGGCATAAGCCAGTGGAAATAGTCAGGACATCTGGAGCCCTGGGTTTCAGCCAGTGAATTCCTGTGCCTTGCTGCCGCTGAACCGCAGCCTTCTGTTGCGCAAGCACTGCCTGAAGTTGGGAGCTGACAAAAGTATTGCAGCTTTTCAGTTAAACATGGAGAGTTTGAGAGTAATACTGTGAAACAACTTAACATTGAGTTTAGCTTTGTTTTCAGCTAGTCTTTGGCCAAGCAGTTGTTGAAAGCTACATAACCATGCAGAGGATGGATCCTCTATAGTGTCTTCCTTTTCCACAGTGGTTTGCCTAGTGGTGTGGAGAATTGATCTGTTTGGTAACCCAATTAATTTAATATCCCCTTCTCAAATTTGAGCAATGTAAACAGTTTAGTTTTCAAGGCTAAGAGATGATTCAGCTCATCTAAACAGCTTCTGAATTTTTCCCTTTAGAACATACTAATTCCTCTTAGGAAACTACTGAATTTCTGCATCAATTGAAGCATGAAATGGAATTAAACTTAGTCTAAATGAATAATATTTCTGATTTGGTTTCTTTTAAAATTGATTTTATTTTTACTTGAAGAGGAGGAGGTCTGCTTTTTATGGGAGACCTGAGGTCACCTGGGAGATGTGGAGGGTCACGAAGGGCCTGACTTGACAATACTGAGTTACAAATACTGTAGCTGCATTTGAGCCAGCCAGGTGGACTCTGCTGCTCTGTGTTCAGGATACAAAATATTCCCAACCTCATTTGAAGAGAGTTTGGGAAAAGGCTTTTTCTTTCTTTTCTGTCATCTCCCCCCATTGCAAACATTATAGAGAGATCTGGATTTGTTGTGTATTCTTAGACATAAGGTATAAAAGAATATGCGCTAGCAGACAAAGTGCAGGATAGGCATGTGAATGTGTAGCCTTTATCTTAGTAGTTCATAAACTATGTAAGATGTATGATCTTGCTGTTAATTAAAGAGGTTTTTAAAATTAGAAAAAGTAGAGCATCTACACTCTATTGTTATTACCCAGGTCTTTTTGCTCTACTTAGCCAGTAATACTTAAGTGTTACATTCTTAAGCTTTTATCTAGAGATTTATTTTAAATTTTTAAGGTGGGTTTTTTGGGGGGTCTTTTTGGCTTGGTTTTTATTTTAATTATGAGAGAGAGAATTTTCAGGGAATGTTTAATTCTTTTCTTCGGTAAAACTATGAAGTACCAGGACAAGTGAAGCAAATGCAAAAGAAGATAGGTGACTGTAAGCTCACTTGACCAGCACGGCATAATTGCCAGGTTTGTGAATAGCCCACTGAGATCTTTCAAGTGCTCCAACATTCCTTGTGTATATCAGATACTGATTAGTATACAGAATGTTCTGGGTGAGATAGTGATTTCAGCCATCGTGGGCCACTTGTTCATTCCTCTTACAACAGTTTCCACGGGGGGAGTGTCACCAGGCTCCTTCCTGCCGCCACAAACCTTGTTGTTGAGAGTGGCTGTGAATCAGGACGTGTTACTGCTGTGCAGGCTGTAGGAGTCAGCAAGGCCCTGCGCCTGCCTTTATCTCTTAGCAATGGGAGAGATGAGTTCGGGAAAAAGCCAATGTAGACAACTAATGTACTAGAGGGGAAAAAAACCCAACAAGTGTTGTCTCTGTTGTGTTGTCTAACTTTTCCTCCCCCATAAGTCTGATTTATAATAATTTGCTTGGATGTGACATTGCTAGTCATTCCGCTCTGATTTTCTGCAGAGTGGGTGAGTTGCTTTCCAGCAGCTCAGGTGCAGGTGCTGAAAGAATGTCACTGACCAGGCAGCTTGAGGATAATTTAAATGGCAGTGCTTTTTACTTTTTTTTCCATGCTCTGCTGTGCCCTGGAGTCTCCTCCTGCGACAGCTGACCCTACGGCTGTAACAAGTACAAGCTGACCACGCTCTGGGTCAGCACTGCTGAAAAGCTGATGGCTGTTGGCTCTGCTCACTGCAGTCTCATGGGAACCTCTGCCTGAAAATAAGAGCAAGAAGAGCAAGGGGAGAGTTAGTTTGATATGTGTTGCAACTTCATGATGGGCTTGAGGTGATTAAGGACACTTCTGCTTCTTTGTCAGCTGCAGCTGAGCCACTCCAAAGCTGCTGACCACCAAAAACTAAAAGCAGCTTTCAATCACGTCAGTGAGCCTGTGCAGGAGAGATGGGAAATGTGGATGGAGGAAGAGGGAGACCAAGAGCGGTTTGGGCAGCAAATAGTGCACAGCAGCTAACCATAAAACCCTGGGATGGCTTATGGCATGGCTGCTGTGGGCAACAAAAGCACGTAGATGTAGCTCTGCCCGTAGGAGTGTGAATTGCTGTAAGGGGGACAGGAGTAGGGTAAGTGGTAGGGTTTTCCTTCACCTTGAAGAGGATGCTGGACGCTATCCCTTGGCTTGCAAAAACTGTGCAAGACATTTTGCTAAAAGGGAGGTAAAACACGAGTGCAGAAAGGTGAGCAGATGAGCACCACACAGTGTAAACAGAGCAGTTGGGCCTGACGGAAGGATCACAGTCTGCTCCCTTACATTTAATCTTCTGTAGATTAAGACAGCTGGATAATCAACAAGTTGTGCAATACTTCAGTTTCCGTGTTTTTCCAACCAAAAACAAATAGTCATTGTTCAGTTAGACCATATAATACTGCCGAGTTACTGTTAACTCATGGCTCTTTGTCTTAATGGAGCATAGTCTAAACAGAAGGGCTTTTGTTATAGTAAGGGGGGGTGGGGGGAAGCAGTGATAGTTATTGCATGTTACTGTACAAGATGTAAAGTAAAACTAAAATCCCCTGAAGACACCTGTAATGTGGACCCAGAAAGAGAAGCATTGGCCACATCTCGGGACTGAGCCTTTGTGATTGTGTGCGAGGTGTCTATCGAGGAGTGGGTGAGATTGTGAGCTCCATGGGTTTGTGTGTGGTGTGTTTTCAATGGTGAATGGGAATAGAAAGTCTCTGCTGCTAATTACAAGAGGTAATTTTTTGTATAAAGCCAAAATAAGTTTTGCAGCTCAGATGCTTAATAGGCGCAGGTCGGTAAAAATATTTGTGCTGTTTACCATAGGAAGCCGGTAACAGTGGAGGAGACTGTTAGTAACTTATGCTGTATAATCATGAGCTCAGGTAACATTGCCATCAAACCTGTTTGAGTGTGTTTCTGACATGGGGTTGTGGCTGCTTAGAAAAATTAGTGCAAATGAGCTTCTTTAATAGCGCAGAACATTAGGGCGGAAGAGAAGCACAGGAGTTCAACTCCTGGTGCATCTTCAGCTTCTCTAGGTGTTTCTCAGCAGTGGTATTTTTGTTGTGTTTTAACCTCTTTTGCTGTGCCTGCTTTCTGTTACTCCTTTAGCCTGGATGAAGCGTGTGAGCTGAGCTGTTTGCTTTTCATTGACCCTGAGCTGGATGGAGATTAACTCAGGCAGTGAATTTAATTGGTGCTCTGAGAGTTTCTACTTTTAGATGGGCTTCTCCATTGCAATTTGAATCTGGCATGAACCTTCAAAACTGAGCTTTTACAGTAGTTTTTCTAATTATTTTATTTGAAATAGTGGCAGAAAATGTAATAGTGGAATGTGTTGGCTGTAAGCTTGCATGTATTCATGCATGCTGTTAGTGTGTGACATTGAGGGAGGCATCTGTCATGGATGACTTTTGTTGCAGCATGGATTCATGCTGCAACCTTACTGGTTTAATTTCTCCTCTCTTCTAGTACATCACTCACCTGCCAAAGAACCAGCACATCTGAATGCATTTCCTGAGCACCCATCCTCGCTGAATTACCTGAGACCCAAGAGGCAGAGACCTCAGATGCTGAATCTGAGTGATACTGAGATGTCTGGGTTACTCAGACCAAGGCCAGCAGGTCTCGACAGCCCATCAAGCAACCGCTATGCTGGAGACTGGAGTAGTTGTGGGGAGAACTACTTCTTAAACCCAAAAGACTGCCTGAGTGAAGCAGACTATGATGATGTCCCTTCAGAAGATACAGAGAGTGAGGATGACAGCAGCAAAGCTGAGGAGTCGGATACCTCAGTAAGACACCCGCAGCCCATCCCCAGAGAGCACAACTTTCAGAGCTATTTGACAATGCAGGCGATAGACTCCGCGGTAGATCACAGAGCAAACCTCAAAGACCTGCAGGAAAGTATTGATACTCTGATAGGAAACCTGGAAAGGGAACTCAACAAAAACAAGCTAAATATGAGTTATTAAATCATCCTGTCCTGCACAACACCTTCTCCTTGTGCCTCCATGCCTCTCATTGTGCTTCCCACAGCAATGTGAGGAGTGATGGTGCCCCTGAATGCCTTGTGATAAGGCCATGGCCCACTGCCCACCTTGCATTAACAAGTTTTAAGCCATTCCATTATGTTTCTACCTTTTTGTTAGAAGAAGGTGTTGGCCTGATTCGAGTGTTGGAGACAAGCTTAGAGACTGCAAGGTGATTCCATATAGTGCCATTTCTCCCCAAAACACTATGCACTTAAGTGGTCTGGGCAATACCTAGCAGAAGATGAAGCAACATCTCTGCTGTCAGCAGCAGCAGAACTCCTTGTTCCTGAAATCCTGGCTCCTGTATAGATGTTTCTGTCAGAAGAGGGTGAGCGCTGCTTGGCCTGAGTTTGGCAGCATGGACTTCAGGTAGACTTGTTTAACTATATATGCAATGGCTGCTATGAAAAATGCTTTATATATATAATATTTATATATAAAGTTTTAATTGTAAAAATATTAATGTATTTCTGTATTAACACTTTTCAGTAATTATTTAAACAAACAAAAATTAAATATTTTTCTAACCTTGTTTGTGTATATCTATGTATAAATGTCTTTAGCCATCTTTGGAAGGGTCTGTCAGAATTACAAAATGGATCCATTTCTAGGAAGATGTGTTCAGTGATGCCAGGATGAAGTTTCCCCTTGGGTAACACAGCATTTGTTTTATGCACAGAAACAAGGCCAGAGAGAAAGCAGGGTGAATTATTAATAGAACTGCCCTTGTGTCTTGCAGGAGCATCGGTTCACAGGTGTTGACTATTAACTCTCACCACCCCCATCTTTGCCCCTTTTTTGTTTGGTTTTTTTTTGTCTTCTACCTCTCCCCTGTTTTTTAATATATATATGTGTGTTATATATATAAAGGACATCTGGAATGTTATTTTAAAAAAATACTCTGGCTTGTCCTTGAACCTGTTACTTTATTCTTGATGTTTCCATACTTTTTTCCTCCAGAATTTCATGTATTTTCGTTGAGGTACCTTTGGCTGCTGGTAGTTGTGTTTGAGCCCTCTCTTCAGGGCTGTGGCTCTGGAGATGCAAGACTCAAGTTCTGCACAAAGGCAGTTACTTTTTTTCTCTGAGTCTTTCAGTTAAATTGATCTCCCAGAAATGGAAACCTCAGTTGTTACATGGGGTTGAATGGGTTGGTTGGTGTTACTCCTGGGGAGTTTGGGCAGGATTGCAGGTCACTGTGACTCTATTTGGGTTCAACTATTGCCATCCTCTCGGATCGTCTTCTATCATTAGTAATTTATGGCAAGTAATTAGAAATGCCATGTTAAAGAAGCACATTCTTGGTTTAATTGTAAATAGTTACCAAATCGCATACAGATGTTTTGATAGTTCCTCTAGCCAAAAGGAGATACAGAGTCATTCCTTATCCTTCACCAGTGAAGAATGGGGGGATTTGGGTGGGTGGAGCCGAGAGGATTATGTGTTTTGAGAGGTCAAACACTGCATTGCTGTTGGATGGCAGGGTAGAACTTAATTCTCTTCATCTTTTTGGTACAATGTTGGCATCCTGCCATGGTTTTCCATTCACCCCCTGGGTAAGTGCTTTTCTGCTAACCCATACTTCCTTATTTTGCTTAATTGAGGAGTTATTTATTTACAGGAGCAAGGAATTAAGAATTGCTATGGCAAACTTCACTCCTCTTTCCTAAGGAATTATTTTAGCATGGTTTCAAATGGTTTATTCAATCTTCTTAATTTATTTTGTATAAGTGTTAAAAGATGCAAAACAATTATTGCAATATAATGATAATGTATGAAAATGTAAATTTAACCTGAAGCATTTATCAATAAATCAATGTATTTTTTTAAACTTTTATACCTACAGAATGTGCATACTTTTTAAACTATAAATTTAAATTCTAAATAAAATTTGAATTAAGAACAAAATCTGACTAAGCCTAGTTTGTGATTATTTAAACCTAAGGTGATGCCATCTATTTTCCCTGGCTGCACATGGGAATTAATTCCATAAAGATGTTTTGTTTTGTTGCCATTTCTAGATTGACCCAACATTTCAGTTCCATAATTAAAAAACCAAACCACTACTCAATTTAAATCCAAAGGGAATAATATTCTAGGGAAGTTGTCAAACCAGTGTTGTGGCAGCATTTCTTCATCTATTGTGGGATGCTGATGCTTTTGAACATAGCCTGGCTTTTGCACTGGGTGTGCAAATGTATTGCCACTAGTTGAAATATGTTCACATTTAAAGTTATTTGATAAATGACATATTAAGCTTTCATTGTGTATAGTAAGGTAGATGATGTAAATTGGCACCTCTTGAAAAAGTGTAAACTTTTCAACAGGAGGGTTCTATAACTGAGTGCAGCAGTGTACTGCTCTGTCAACTTTAATATTAAACCTTACAACATGGGAAATGAATGACTTGATAAACTGCATTCATGTTAATCTAATTAGTTGATTACAGTGTAGTAAAAGACATTGTTCAAATGAAACATTTGCTCTTAATCTAGTTATAACAACTTAGAAATCCTCTTTTAACAAGACATTTCCCAAGTGGTATTTTTGTTATATGTTTTCCCTTACATATTCTTATAAATAATTATACTAAATAACATCCATATAATCTGGTCAAGATGCATCCTTCTTATGGTTATTACAGATTCTTAAGGAACAGGATTAGTGTGCAAATTACCCTAATCTAAAAACACTAAATTAGAAGGTTAAAATAACCTGCTTCTACCAAAGTAGTAATGAATACCTTTTATACAAAAGAGCAGCCTCAGGCTGTGTGTGGTTTGCAGGGTACAGCTCCTGTTGAACCCCATGCATACAGCCAGGAGCTTCTCTTGCTGTGCTAACCTTTGTTGTTGTCTGCTTGGTGTAACTCAGTTTGGTATCAGGAGCAGCTCCTGTTCTGCAGGGGCTCTTGCCACTGCTAGAAGAGGTTAAATGCAGAGTACAGAGCCTGCAGCTGAGTTCAGAGACCAGATGTCCTTGGAATGCATGGACTTCCTTCAGGTGTGACCTCTGCTTCCCAGGTAAGGAAAATGGATGCAGATGCTCTTACAGAAACAGTTCCAAGACTTGCACCAAAATCACATACAAATTTTTTATACCCAGGTACATGGCAGTGATGGCCACGTACTGGGCTGGATAGCAACCAAGAATAGTAGTTTGTAGTCCCCAGGGAAAAGCAGAAATGTGTCTGTAGGTCTGTACAACTCTTTGTTGCCAAGTGTTAAGGATATGATACACTTTGGTGGGCTCAGGAATGGACTAGTTCCATTTGTACAGTTTTAATTCATTGCTGTTTGTTTAAACAGGATTGTTCAAATGCTGCTTGGGCTGTGTGGCTGATCCAGCTGCTACTGACTTGCTTCTCTCCCTTTTTCAGCTTCCCGAAGTGGCTTACTAGAAGAGTGTGCAAGAGATGGGTAGCGATGGTGTGGGATGTGGAGTGTAAGGGGTGGCAGCATGACCTTGGGCTGGCTTAAGCCGCTGGGGACCTACATACTAAGAAACTTCAGATCTTTAGATCCGCCTTTCCCAAATGCGTAACCTATGTGGATGTTTATTAATGCACCAGGCAAGAAATGTAGCTGCAGCTATTCAGACGTATTCTAAAAATAGAGGGAAACATCCCCAACAGAAGTAGATACTCAGGGTTTTTACAGAATAAATCTATAAATCTGATAAGCCAGAGACACATCTGGTATTTCTGCTGCCAGATCTTAACCCCTTCACTTTCCTCCCAATCCCAAGGTATAGGGTTTTCTTAACAGTAAAAATGTATTTTGATGTAAGAAGTCTTTATCTCAAATTGTGGAGCTAGCAACAGTTGAAAGATGGTTGGCTGGGGTGGGAGGAGGACTGGTGTTAACTGTAACTAGAATGCATTTGTTTTCAAATGTCATCCTATGCAATGCATTAACTGTTTTCATTCTGACAGACTTTTTCTGAGCCATGCAGGAAAACCTGTAACTTGTTTCAACAGCAAAATTTGCTAGGCAAAATTAACCTGTGAAACAGTCTGTCATGAGATAATGCAAGGCTGACCCTAAAGGTGTTTGAATGTCTAGGATTGCATTAGAGAGAATAAAAGATCATGATGGGGATGTGTAATCTCATGTCTCTGGTGATATTTGGGAACAGAGGTGAGGAGGAAAGTAGCTTTCAGAAAGGCTACTCCTTTTCCATTGGGGGATTCCTGCAGTTCCCCAGAATACTTTGCTCTGTGGAGGGAGGGAGGGGGACTGATCACCAGAGCCTTGATCTGCCACCTATTTGTCCTCACTGTTAGGAAAACTCATCTGAAATCTGACCATCTCCTGAATACTTTCTTACTTGCCTCTCTGGTGGGGAGCAAGGCTCATGTTGAGGCTGCTGCCTCTTTTGGGTTGTGGCGACAGTGCTACAGTGGAGGGGAGATGGCTGGACTTTCTAGGTAAGACATGGCCATATAGTTGGCTTTAATATGTATGTAGTTTGCAGCCCTGTTAATCAAAAATCTGTGGAAGGTGATCTGAGGTGGTGTTCTAACAAAGTCCAGGCCTGATAACAGAGAGCTGAGTTCTTTTAATTAGCTGGTTGTGGGATATTTACATATCTGTATGGAACAGGCTGCTAGTTAAATATTGATTTAGCAGAGGAGCTGTGCTCTCTTCCTGTTTGAGCTCTGACAGCAAACACCTGACGGCTGCAGGTGGTAGGGATGTGCTTGTTGAGTTTTCCTTGCTTTAATTTAGTGCTGGTTTAATATGAGGGACAAAGAATATTACTACAATATTAAACTTCAAACTAACAAACAAAAGACTATTTTTCAAACCAAGTTCCATCTAGTGGCACCAAACCTAGTTCAATCAGAGTGGTAAAAGTACGTGATGGAGAGATTCTGTAGAAAATTGGAGGGTTATGTTTTTAACACTTCCTAAAACCCATGTGCAATGTTTATTTCAGGTCACAGGAGGCTCACGCTGCTCCTATTTTGTATTTGGCTGTGCTTTACTCTGAAGCAGAGCACTGGGGCTGGCTACTGCTTGTCAGCTGAAGATTCTCTCTGCAACTCAGAAAGGACCTCCAGGGTCATCAAGTCCAACCTTTCTCCTAGCATCTCTCTAACCACTACACCATATCCTCAAGCACTGCATCTATTCGTTCTTTAAACACCTCCAGGGATGGTGACTCCACCACCCCTCTGGGCAGGCTATTCCAGTGCCTAACTACCCTCTCAGTGAGGAATTTCTTCCTAATATCTAATCTAAACCTCCCCTGACGCAACTTGAGGCCATTTCCCCTCGTCCTATCATTACTAATTTGAGAGAAGAGACCAACACCAGCCTCACTACAACCTCCTTTTAGGTAGTTGTAGAGGGCAATGAGGTCTCCTCTCGGTCTCCTCTTCTCTAGACTAAACAAACCCAGTTCCCTCAGCCGCTCTTCACAGGGCATGCTCTCCAGCCCTTTCACCAGCTTCGTTGCCCTTCTCTGTACCCGCTCCAGCACCTCAATG
>VZZY01015705.1:207944-238655 GCA_013400335.1 Eurystomus gularis
TGCTTAATTTTGTGTCATCTGCAAATTTACTGAGGGTGCATTCAATTCCCTCATCCAGATCATTGATGAAGATATTAAACAAGACAGGTCCCAAAACTGAGCCCTGAGGGACCCCGCTTGTGACCGGTTGCCAACTGGATTTTACTCCGTTCACTACCACCCTCTGGGCTCGGCCATTCAGCCAGTTTCTAACCCAGCGAAGAGTCCTCCTGTCTGTGCCATGAGCTGCCAGCTTCTCCAGCAGAATGCTGTGTGAAACGGTGTCAAATGCGTTACTGAAGTCCAGATAGACAACATCCACCGCTTTTCCCTTATCCACTAGGTGGGTCACCTGATCATAGATCTCCTCGTGTCAGTCATCTTTTGTGCTTTAGTGTCTACTGTGACCATATGGACATTTGTTTGTCAGGAGTCTTTGACCCTCAAACAGTTTGGTGAGTAATGGAAGGAGTGAACTCACCCATATGGAGTTTAATCTGTCCTCCTCTGATAGATTTAATTTCTGCTTGATAAGCTCTGCTCAGTTACATGGTGTCTGACCTGGCTATTGAAACCGAGCAGCCAGCAGAACACCGCTTACGAAAGAGTCATCTGTGGGTGGAGGATGAATGTTAATATTCATGAGACATTACTCATTTACTCTGGTAAATATTAAAGCTTCGGTATAGCACCATTCAATCTCTCAAGAATAATTATCTTTTGACAGAAATGCACATGCTTGACAGCCACAGTGTGCTTGGTAAAAGCTGTTTATTCTAAATAATACTGTTTTGAGGGAACAATATATTTAAACAGCTTTGCTTTTCTGTTTGTAAGCATTTGCAAGCCTTAAGTAACAATCATTTTCTAACCTGATGATGGCAAGTTAAAGTGATTCAGCCTGTGAAGTTTGGAGCATTTATGAACAGTGCAGTCAGACCTATGCTTGTGGTTCAGCAGCTCCTGAAATTTTAGTAGTTGATATGGTCCTTCCTTAGTATATAAATGTATGGATTTAGCGGAGGTGCAAGGGTCTCCCCTATCAATTAAGTGTAGTAATAAATAGAAGACTTTATGGCATGATGAATATTTGTTGTGGCTGCGTTTAAGGAAACAGAACCAGGTTGTTGTTGTTGAGGGAGCGTTGATGTTGACTGCATAAGCAGTAGCATTACATGATGCCTTTTGGGCATTGTGGCAATCTTCTTGGGATGGATCCTCTTGTAGCAGCAAAGACCACCTCTCCTCCTTGCTGTAATCCCGGTGACTGCACATGCTGTTTGGGGAAACAATCACTTCTGGAAGTTGTAGTGGGTAGGGTAAATCTAGCTAATGATGAATTCACCTTTAGTGTAAAAAAAAAAAAATGTTTGTTCCAAGCTTTGTGAGCTGCAACAGCTCGTTGATTTATAAGAGCAATTCAGGGTCTGGTTTTGGTTTTTAAATCCCTTAGGTGAGAGTGTACCCTTTGCATGAAGATTTGTTCCTTCCATCTCCTGCGTTACTGTGATTGTTATGATCATCAGAGGTACCTGTGTGCCTGCATGCCTTCCCTTTTCCCTTCAACGGCAGCTCAAGGACAGCATGTTGCTGCACGAGCCTCAGGTAAGTGTTCTTCACGCTGGAGCACTTTCTATCTCCATATCTCCATTGCGGGAAATGTTCTGGATATCTCACCCCCCCCTTATTGCTTGCCCATAAGTTTTCAAGAGAAGTGAATACTTTGGGGATGAGGGAGGAGTAGAATTTGGATGGCCTATGTGAATGTAACTACTGGAGTAGAATGGCTTCCCCTCTGGAAGCAGGTGGATAGAGATTGGAGGCATGAATAACAGCATGTTGGTTTGACCAGCTGAGTTGTGTTTAAGGTTTTTACAGCTTATACAGTCCTGACAGACACAGAATTTGAAAACTACTATTTAAACAGAATACTCTTTATAACTGTATTAAAGAAAGATACTGGAGGAAGTGTGCCCAGAACAGTTGTTTTCTAACCACATTGGGAGTAAACAAATGGATAAAGTTAATGAAACAGCAATCTCCAACTGCAAGATGCTTTATTTCTGAAGCTAACCATGTTTTGCTGAAAGAAAGAGGTCCTAAAATAAAAGGGTTGCTGTTTCTAAAGGACTCTAAGCATCTGATGAGGAGAGTATTTCTTGTCGGTTTGCTAGTACTAAACCCATTAGTATCTGCTTCTCCAGGTCCAGAAACACAATACAGTCTGCATTTTCTTGCTTCTCCATCTCTTCTTTTGTTTTCTGTAGAGTAGTCATACACTAAGGAAAAACACATACCAGACAATAATGCAGTGTTAAGCTTTGAAACTGTATGTGGCACCATTGCTTTCCAGTAGATAATTTCAGTCTATCACAAATTGCTGCATTAGCTGAATTGTCATTTCTTTGATTAGTTGGTATTATTAAACAATTTACCAAAGAACAGATAGGCAAAATCCTTACGTGAATAAACAACGGAAGGCTAGAGTCTCTCCTTGCTTGAAAGAGCCATGTTTATAGGGAAGTTGCCAAAAATACAACTTTTTGAAAGATCAACTAACTTAAAAAGAAAAGCAAATTAGTAGTTAAATGTCCATGGGCTCTAATGCCCTTGCAGGAGTTTCACTTGACCATCTATTCCACTCCTAAGAACTGAAAATATGAAATAAGGAGCTGTTAAGCTATTCTGATTATATCCTTCCTGATTTTTTAATCATGGGAACTATGGGAAATCCTGCCTAGTAAAACAGGTGTGTTTTAAAGACCCAAAGAAACAAAGTTAGTTTTTTTTTTTTCAAATCCAAGTATAACATACTGTTTTCTCCCTCTGTGCCTCCGGCTGCATTTCAGTTCTGTTTTGGCTTGAAACTCTTGTTCACAGTACTTCAGATATTTGACTTCTCTTTCGAAATAATCAAGTACGTTGGCATGCTGTAACACAATGAAAAACAAGGGTCATTACACACCCAAAGGCAAAGAATTATTGCTGCTGATTTCTGTTAGGAATATAGATATCTCTATCCAAATAATTTGCAGCAAAATAACATAAAGATGTGGATTGAAACCAATTGGGGCTTGGATACAAATATGGATGGCATTAAATAATTTTTATTTCACTGACTCTGAGCAGACCGTCCATTAGGAACCTACATTGAAATAACTAAACCAGTTTTAGGTTAGTGATTACACTAAATCAGTCCAAATCCTCCCTGACCCAGCCTCAGGCACAAAGAAACCATAAAATACCATACTTCAGTATTACACTGTGCATTTATCTGGGATTCTGTATTTTAGTTTTCATTAGTTTTTTCAACAACTTTAGTATTTTTTCAGTGAATACTTCAGTTAGAATAAACATAACCTAAATATTAGTGCTTGCTCCTGGGTTAATAATTCTGTGCCGTAAATAGCTTCGTTCCAAAGCACATGTAATTTGGGCGGAAGCAAGGTATTTCCTCATGTTACAGCACTTAGCTCCTACCTTGCTTGGGAGAGGTTACTTTTACTAAAATGTGGCTGCTGACCTGGTGTTATATTGCTACATACGGTAGCTCTGCATGCAGCAAACCTTTATGCGATGTTTATAAACTGTTGAAGTGCATACACAAACTTAAAACCAGAATAGGATGGGGAGAAGATTTTTTTAATGTAAAAATAACAGACTAGGTAGCAGGCAAGACTGCTAGACTGGATGAGATGAGATGAAAACACTAGATTGATCTTTGGCTGGGAGGTGGGGGAAAAGAATAACTAAAAATGATGTGGAAATAAAGAGACATTAAAGCTGTTTTAATTGTTCCCATGGCCCCTTGGTACAGATGGTCTTTATTTCAAAAGAGAATGAATGAGTTGTATTGTTAGTAACAGTTTGCAAAATGTGCTTTATCTAAACTAGAACCAGATACTAAGATGTGTAAATAGAAGCACCAGATTTACAGGAAAAAAAAATTACTCAAGTGTGGCCAAGCAGGCATGAAGAAAAAGAAACTCAGTGTGTTTACATTACTGTGCACTGTATAGCATTGTTGTAATGCATGAAATCAGGTGTCATTTTATGCACGTGGCAAAAAATGCTGAACTCTTTACTGTGTTTTCATGTAGCCAGATTGGAGCAGTGGAATTCTGCCAGTTGTCACCCAGGTTTCTTTTAGGTGCCTTCTAAATGCCTCGAAGCTCTGTGCAAAGCCAGCTTTGCTACAGGTGATCTTTGGTGAATATGGCCATACTGATCTCATATCATCACCATCCATTTGAAGGCAAGTTTTTCCAGGCACGTCTGTTGCTGTGTTGGGAGTTTTCAGGATAAAGTGTCCCAGAGATTAATAAAAACTCTTACCAACCTCACTCCTTAAAGGGTAACTTAGTGTCTGACCAATTTCCAAAACATGCAGTACTCCATGATCATCAGAAACAGCTAAAAAGTGCTGTGTTGCTGAAAGATAATTGACAAAAAACATGTAAACAATCTAAATTCCACCAGTAACACATACTACATGCTACAGAGGGTTCATTTTTGTTGTGGTCTTTCTGGTTGACTGTTTGCTGCAGGAAAAAGGCAGCCTTATTGCTCTCTTATTTTCTTAACAAATGAAATTCCCTTTAAAGTTTATACTTTTCCAAACTTTTTTTTTTTAATTAAATTTTTTCAGTTGCTTTATGACAGGTATTACGCTTAGAACTGATGCATGCCTTTTTGTACATACAGTGCGGTGTTAAATCTGTGGAAGTATGTACTTATCTATTCTATAAGATTGTCTGCAAAGATTGCTGTGCCTTGGAGTCATGAGCCATTTTACCAACAGGGTGGCACAGTTAAGTGCAATCACCATCAACATACGTGAGGCAATCCATGGTCTGATGAAAGAGATTGCTGATTTGGAGATGTTCTGGAGATGAGATGGCTCATAAGTTTTCTTCAGTAAGTCCCAAATATCTATACTTCCATCATCTCTGCCAATGAAAAAAACTCCTGGTCTTGTTAAGGACCAGTGTCCTGCTGTGTTTCTTCCTGTAGAGCAGCTTGACTGGAGGATTGGTCTGTTCTTAATTTAATTGAAAACAAATAAAAGATAGACCCAACAATCAAACAGTACTATCCATTCACTTCTTGAAATCAGTCATTTAAGAAAATTCACAATTTAAATGATCCCATTACAAAAATTGCGGCAAAATCAATGGCAAAATTGGTGTCACCTTCTGTAGATAAAGAGAATTGTGGGGAAGTAAAAAACCTGGTATCTGACTTCCAGTCTATTAAGGTAATCTGTTTATCTGCTGTTAAAACCTGTTGTCTTGAGTTTTTGCCAGGTGTAGCTAACCTGGATTCTGACATGAGAGGAACTTTAAAAAAAACAAACCCAAACACCTGTTTCTTTATCTTCAGATGATGAAAAGACTGCATCCTAAACATGAGTTCTTCAGAACTGTTTAGCACACATTGCCTTTATTCTTCAGTTTCCCTAGCAGCAGAAATAATCTGTTGAGAAGCCAGTTTTTACAAGGTTGTAATTGAAGAAGACCACTTCATTTTTTCTGTGAAAGACAAGTTTGCAAAGCTATTTCTAAAATAGTTTTCTGATGTAATGAAAAAGGAAAATCTCTTCTTATACCATATTTATTTCTAAGCTATGAAGGTTTGTGAGTTAACGTTTCTGAAAATACAGACTCTGAGTCTATTATAGTTCTGTCTTGTATATCTATCAATTATGTTACAGCTGTGTTAAAGTAACTTACTGCAACCCCTTCTTTCCAGATGGCAAAATTCCGGCCTCCTATGCTTAGAATGATGTCTTTAAAAAACGGAGATTTCTGGAGAGTGTGGATAGTTTCAGCGGGGATGGTGTATTTCTGAGTGGGCTTCTGACCTAATGGAATGAAAAAGGCTTATAACTAGTGCTTTAGTGGTTGTCTTCAGTGGGAGTTACACAGAGGGAAACATGAGTGCAGGATCCAGCTCCAAAGATACTAGACTCTTTTTTTTTTTCTTTTCTTTTGTTCACAAGGTATAGGAATTGGCGTTTCCATAAATCAATAGTTACTTCCATGATTTTTGCCAATAAGTACGTAGGAATGCACCTGTGATACTAAAGAGATTTTTTGCTATTCTGTCATGACAGCTAAACTGCTTGCAGTCTTGAGGCTGTACTGCTAAATCCTGGTGTCATCAGTGAGATAGACTATTAGAGCAGATAAGCAAGAACCTTAAAAAGACAGAATATAGGTGCAAATATTTTAAAGTTAGCTACATATCAAGGTTTAAACAGGTATTGAGAAACCTGAACTTACTAACTGGCTTTGCCGAGTCACTATCCATTTCCACTTTCCAGTCAGAATAAACAATTTCTCCATCCTGTGATGCCAGAAAAACAAAGTAAATGCTAACATTAGAGCTTGGCGGCTTATGTCAAAGTGCCTTGTTTTTAAGCTGTGTCTTTACTTAATTATAGCCATCATTAAATATGTTCTGAGTAAATTAAAACCTAAATTTGCAGCCAGTGACAGAAAAAACACTAATGTTTTGGCTTACTATTTTTCAGTTATATAGCGCCAAAACAGCTTTACTTAATATGATGTATGTCGGCAGTCCTTGGTGATCTGTTTTTTACAGTTCATGCTTTGCCTCCAGTATTTGGGGAAAATGTGACCAAAAGCAAAAATGTAGCTAGAAGCCAAATTTTCATTTACATATGAATTCAAAACTGTTAAATATTTTGGAATTACAGATATGCAAGGTAAGTAGAAAGCTATGAATAGCTGGGACTTCCTAATGTAGAAATAAATTGTGAGGGAAACTGTAGTATAAGTATTTACACCTGATGTATGGTGAAATGCTAGGAAAATATTACTAATCTTATGTGTTCTGGAATAAGGAAATAGTGTTTGGTTCCTGATAGCAGGTAGTAAGTTCAACATATTTTGCCCTTGAAGTAAGGGTACCAAATAATAAGTCTACTACATATTGGTATTTTATAATTACTTTAAGCATGTAGCTAAAGGCATTAAAACGGGAGTAAAGTGGGGCATGTCCAAAAAGATCTTTTTAGTTACAACATGTGTGTCCATACATTTGTGAAAACTCTGTTATTTAATTGTTTAGTCTTTTGGATTTGGATATCTTGGATTAACATTTTCATTAGTAATCTATTATTTTCACTTACTTCAGTTCCAACAAAAAAGTCAGTGGAGACACTCTCTAGAACTTTCAGGGTTCTACTCGAAGAAGTACTCATCTCTGTATATGGGCTGTCTTTGGTGAGTAGTTGTAGTATGTTTGGAGTTTGCACCTTCTCTGGGAGACAATATGGATACATCTATTTATTATACACCGTAATTTATCAGACCGAGGAAGGAATTTCGAGAGGAGAGATGAAGAAAGACTGTGAAGTAAAGCAGCAGTTCTGTAGATTAACTGTTTCCTCATGGAATCTCCCTGTTGCTGCAGCTGCTCTGAATTTAGTGTTTCCTGTACCCAGACGACTACTTAGGGTAGCACCATTCTGTTCTTCATCACTTTTACAAGGCATCAGTGTCTCAGTGGGAACTGCCCTTAGGCACCCCCTTAGCTGCTGCAACCAGGAGCCAACATTTCCACCCCAGGGAATGGCCCAACCTGCCTCCGGCAGCGTGCGGGGTGACAGCCTGCACTGGAGCACCTCAATGGCCAGAAGGGCATTTTCTGGCATAGTTTGCAGTCACTCTCTCAGATAGTCCAGCTCTCGGGCTACCTGTGTGTCAGCTTGCCAGCTTTACAGAGGGATTAGCAGTGTGTCCCTACCACAAAGTACCATAGTAAGAACTGATCTGCTATGGAATGTGAAGTGCTAACTTCATGTTCTGTAATGAAGAGTGACACCTCTATCCAAAGCACTACAGAAATAGCTACTGGTACTCCAGGATTATTTTTCTGAAAATGGTATTCCATAACGGCAGAAATGGGCATACTGTTTCAGGGATAAAGAGACTGGGTAGGGGACTTGCGTGGGCCATTAAGTGAAACCTGGCAGCGTTACTGTGGATATGGAACTGCTCCTTTTGTATTCAATACATGTACGTATCTTTGTAGACAACACATGTATGTCCCACTTTGAATATCAGTATATTTAAGAAACCTTTTCCCCCAGATGCATTTAGCTATACAACATTGTGTTGTTCAGCTTTTATTATGTGTATATGGAAATACAAGCTTATTAACAACATTTTCGCCAATAAGATGTAATAAAAATATTACCTGAGGTTTTGTAATGATAATGCAGTTCCCTTAAACTAATTCTGATGGGACTGTACTCTGTGTTGATATCACTTTCGCACAGGTTTATCTGTTCAGAAAAAAAATGCATTTGTTAACTCATTTTGTCAGGTCTTTGAGGTACAATGCTAAATGGCTTTCTGCTGTAATGGAACAGGTCTTTTCTGTTTGCAGTGTGTTTGTAATACTCCACAAAGTGTATTTGCTGCCTTGCACAAGCACAGAGAAAATGAAAACCTGGGGTTTCTCTTCTGTTATCCTTTCCCTGTAAGGATTTTGTCCTGTTTCTAGAAAAAACCAAAAGAGCTCCAGTGGAAATGACTGTTCAACAACTGTAGAACTGCAGCTATTTTGAGCAGCACAGATCAGCAGGTCCAAATTATTATTTTTTTAACCTAACATTATTTTCAGCCTTTTCCACAACCTGCTATGACCATTTTCATCAGACTGACTATTGGGTTGCCAATAATTATGGTTCTGTTGACCATGACAGTGTTTCACAGTTTGGGACCCACTGAGATAGACAGTAGAGCAGTTGAAAAGGCTGACAGGAACTTAAACTATTAATACAACTATTTTTGCACCTACTTCAGTTTTTAAGAGGCAGTCATGCTGTTTCTTGTGACTTAGCTTTTCCAAATGAGTTTTACTGGAGTTTCAGAGGAATGCTGAAGTTTTAATTTCATAATTGGAAGGAGATTCACAAGGAAGCCACAATTTGCTGGAAAAATTAAAGAGTCAGGAAGCAAAAGAATACACTCCTATGGATTTCTGGCCAAATCTACTCGATCCTTCTGTTCTATATTTGTGTATAGTACCTTTATGAGAGGTTTCCAGCAGAGATCTAGATACTTAGAAGTATCTGGAACATCAGGGGACATGTCCTTCCCTTTTATTTTCTCAGATGAATGTTGTTGATGAAGTTTGGTGGCTGGAATATCCCAAAATAATATTGAGCTGCAAAATGATTTCATAATATTATTCCCTACTTCTGTTTCAAAGTCAGGTGCAGTTTTCCATACATTCTAAAGCTGGTTTTTTTAGCCTTTCCTCTTCAAACTTTACATAGCAGTAGAGATTCTGAAAAGCAGACAAATGCTAGATACTTAATTGCTTTTTTTGTAAACGATGTCATATATTCCTTTATTCGCCATTTCATCAGTTAACTATACTAAAGCAGCTAGATAGAATTCATACAGTTTGCTTCCGGAAGGTTACTGGGTGAAGTTACTGGCACTACCTGGGTGAAATTCCTGAAAGCTGAGAGAACTGGACAGAACTCTGTAGCAGATAGTCCAGTATCCAAATTGAAACTTATTCCCAACTCCTGTGTGTAACAATTTAATTGCTGACATTCAAAGCAAATGGTCCCACTTACTTGAATCTGTCATCTCACTGGAGTTTTCAGCCTTCTGATTGTTCCTGTTGCTCTGCTATGGACATTCATTCACACATTTGATATAGACAATGATAATTTTCCTCATTGCTGATATCTTTTCTAACAGGAGCTGCTCAGGGACCTGTGCTCTTCAAGGATGACATTACTGTGACTTCCCCGCTCTTACTTGAGGTGAATACTTTTAATTTGGACCCCTGGTGTGTGGGTAGTTTAGATTATTTCTTCCATGTGCATTACTTGCATTACACTGCAAGCTTAACTGTATTTGCAATCATTCTTCTAACTTTATTTTTTTAAGTCTTCTCTGTATTTTATTAGGGAAAATAGCTTTGTATCATGACCAAATTTTGCACTCTCTGACTCTCCTTGTGATGTAACTAGCAAGTATATGACTGACTCCAGCCTTGAAGCCTTAAGCCTTTTGCCATCATGAAAGCTAAATGTTTATTTCCACTTTTTACATTCTGCCCCCTTGCTGGACTTTCATGCAGGATAATATTTGGTCATAACCATGATGACTATTCAGTCCACAAAAGAGGAGATTAATACAAAATAATTTTGCCAGCTAAGCATCCAAGTTTAAATATAGTTTGCAGTATTTCTGTGGCCTCAAAATCTTTAACAGCTTTTTGTGCAAGTCACATAATCAATGTAAGCGTGGGGGTGTGGTTCCCCAGGCCAATGCATGTGTGAACAACACTCTTCTTAAAGTAAACACAGAATATAAATGTATACACGTGACATTTTTCAGTTAATGAACCCTTAATGCCATTACTGTAAAGGGCCTAACTGGCCAAGAACTTGATGTGCTGGTCTTTGGCATACAGAATTTCAGCTATTCAGGATAGGCTGATAGGAATCCAGAAGTGTACTAGTTAAATCATGGAGTATGCCATAAAGCTTTCCAAAGGAAACTGGAAGACATCTTGTAGAGTATGTATTGTACATACCAATCAGGGGAGCAGGTTACAAGCTTCATGCCAATTTCATCTCTGTTTTCCAAAGTAGTGCCCATTTGGTTGTCCTAAAAATAACAGTAGTAATAATTATAGGGGGAGAAGATGATGAGAAACAAAAATTATACTCTGCTAAGTACATACTTCAACATATAAAATGGGCTTCTAGAAATTAAGTCACTGTGTTTGCTTGGGTAAGGTTTGAAGCTACTAACTTGTAGTTAAAAAGTCAAGCTATATTATAGATGTACTTCAAGTAAAATCATGGATAAATTTATCTCAGTTAAGTAGAATGGGAGAGATATCTTTTTGCCAAGTTTCCACCATGGGTCATCTCTCTTAAATTATCACTCAGCTACACCACACTGTGGGCTGGCAGTGGTGCCTTCAAATGTTAATTATTAATGGTTTAGCTTGTGATGTGAGGTTCTACAGGTTTTATAGTACTTATAATTTACCTAATAGTCATTGTTTTATACCAAATTTATTGTAATTTCTCAGGGGGAGGGGAAGAGGTGGAAGAGAAGGAATGAGTTTTTATAGGCTATGCCCTATTCACAAATACAATTTCCGGTATATGCAAAATATATTTTTTGGCTAAAACTGTACCTATCAACCATATGGCAAAGTTTCAGCTACACTGGGGATTTTTAGGCCAACTCCTACTCTTATTTTCATTAATGAGCTGCCTACCTGGAGTCAAAATGGTAGTCTCGCAACCATGCAAAGCTGAATTAGGTTCTACATGTAACTTTGAATACTCTTTTCTTTTATATATAATACTAAACTGCTGATTTTAGGAACTGTGCCATAAAAACTGCAATGCTGTGCAAAGGCTGACACACATTCCATGTTTATATAACAAAAGTATGTTCCAGTCCATGTTGTTAAATATTGACAAAGTGATTCCTTTGTCAGTGTTATTTATCAACCACGGGTTCTCTGCATCTGTTATCCCTAATGAACACAAAAACAGCTTTCTGAGCCTAAACCTTGGTAAAAAAGAACCCCACCCAAACAACAAAAACCACAACAGCGTTCTGCTATCCAATCCCTCTCTTCATGTTTTACATCTGGTACCAATTAGTATCCATGGGTACTACTGTAGTGTAATTTAATAATGAACAGTTTTATCAGCTTTATTTTTATGATATATGTGCACCCTTTTCCTTGCTTTTCTGGTAAAAATTTGTCTGCAATCTTCTGCAGGCTAGATGGCTTATAGTAGAAATACAACATATTGTAGATACGGAACACTTTTTATAATTTTGAATTATAATATTCAGTAAAGCTACAGAATCTTTTTCCAGTATGAGCAGATTCCTATCAGATTGACAACACAGCACAGTTGTAATGTGCAATGAACAGGACAAGTGGCACTAGATTATTTAATATTTAGAAAATGCAGTGAGAAATAATGAAGGCTGTTACAAAAAAACAGAATCTTGACTATTTTACCTTGAGTTTACACTATGACTTCTGAGGTAATAGATTAAGCAAACAATAAAAAGAAGAAAAGTGAATTTTTAAACTCACCTCAAAATAATCTGGCAGACAATGTATATCTGTTACTGGTTTTTTATGGCTATACTGTAGGGAAGAGATTGCACAGTATCTCACTAGAGGTGGCTCTGTGCTACTCTGCTGGACTTGCGTAAGTGATGGCTAGAAATATTATGAAAAGAGAAACTTTAGTGTATTTCAAAAATAAAATTGTAGACCCGACAAAAAAAGTTATTTTACATACTGTTAGTGCTTCTTCACATATTTCAGGTCAGTTTATAGAACTTTCTAGGGGTCTAATAGATTCCCTTTGGAAAAAAAAACGCAAAGCTTTAAAACAGGCCTTTGGGTATGAAGCTCTAAAAAGAATTCTGACATGCCTCCACAGGCACACACACATCCACTTATGTTGTTAGTTCCTTCACTGCTCTTAGGTCTCTCTTTTGCTTATCCCCTTTATAGTCTCCTTCCATTGAAATCTGCTTCTCATCTTCTAAGCTACCTTTTTTCTGTCCATAAACTTACAGAATAATTTTCAGTATTACATTCAGCGACAATTGCTATATGTAGTTGATAGGCTTCATAAGGCAAGAATTGAATATATGTTAGTGTCCATTAAAAAACAGTCTTATTGAAGCCTAAGTCTGCACAAAATGCAGTAAAGCTATTAAGCCAGACTAATCAAGAATAAATTATAGTGTGATAATGGTTTTATTTCATGAACTCATCAGATTTCTTATCCTTCTTAGTCTCTCATTACAAAGATTATCTGCTCCTCTGTTTTGAGTCAGCATACCTTCGCTCATTTTTTCCACACAGACATCTAAAGGTATTGAAGTACATTTAGAACAGAAGCATTCACCATATTGACAGCTTTTACCTCGATTCCATCAGCAACACCTTTTGCATTTTGCAGCTTTTCTTCATGTTGAGAAATATCCCACAGTACAACCTATAATGAGAAATGAATATATTATCAATTATTTCATCCTTTAATACACATTTTAAAAATACGATTCATGGAGGTTTGGGGAAAAATAAGAAATTCACTCTGCACTAGAACTTATGAATTCTTAAAAATATTGCCTCTTCAGTCTGATGCAATCAGTTGAAAGGCTGCACTTTTCTTAACAACAAAAAAAGAGTTTGACCTGTTCATCAGTACTAGAAGGAAGCATCATAACAGTAATGGCTCAGCTATGGAATAACCAGGCATAAATTCAGTACAAGATCAGGGAATTTCTGAGACTGTGTGACATCTGTCTTGTGACGCTATGTGTTACTATGGATGTTGAGTACATCTCTTCACCCTTATATTTATACTGTAAGAAAATACAGAAATATCCAATTTTATTCTTAAAGAGACAATTAACACCTGCCCATTGATGCAGCCACCAGCAATAATATTTGGATCACTTGGGCTGAACTGAAAGCAGTAAATGTCTTCAGGACACTCCAAAATTAACTAGAAAGAAGAAAAACAAAATTGTTGAGAAATACAGTCACACTGATTGTTTGTTCTCTTGTTGTTTAAATACTTGGCATATTTAAAAGTCCAGATTAAATACCTGAGGGTGGATACGGTCAAAAAAGCTCCAAAAAACTATTACTGACTCCTGCAGCAATGATTTATCAGACAGGTTAAGTCGCTCTTCATAAGAAAGCCGCTCTCTTGCTGACACTGCTATAATCCCTGATTGAGAGAGAAAACAAATTTTCTCAGAAGAGACAATTCAAGTTTCAACATGCTGCTTAATTATTCTAAGTGACTTACATTTATACCTTCTGAACACAGTGGAAAAAACCAACCCAACCACATATTTATATTTTTTTTTACAGATCAACTTTGAGGAAATTATTTTTGTTACTTAAAATGCAGTTATTTAACAATGAATCATAGATCCTAAGCATCAGGATAATATTCAACTTTTTTGCTACTACTTCTTAATGTGCAGCTGAAATGATGTGTCTGGCATATAGTCCTGGCCACCTATTATGAAATAAAATCTTTTGTAGTTGATTCAATTTCCCGTGCAGGCTACAGTGTTGGCTCTTTATATGGCATGAAGCTAGGACATTTATATAGAACTTAATTGTGCCTGTAAGTCTAGCTGCATAGAGCAGTAATCCATGGCAGGGAGCAGGAGGAGACATTCAGTATGCCTTGTGATGCTCCCTGGCACGCAGCAGAGCCTCATCCCATCATGGCTCTAACGTTCCTCTCAAGTATTAGGTGTGCTACAAGAACCAGCCATGGAGAGAAGAACGTTGGTATGCAGAGCCACCAGAAGGACTGGCGCAGTTGCAGCCTTACTTAAATGAGCCTCATAAGGGAGAAATTTCCCTTTCTTATGATCTCCACTTACACATTAGTGTGAGTGACTTCGCATGGCCTGACTGAACTCTGCCAAGAATTTGTGGCTCATTTTTCACTGTGTCTCAAATCAGCAATTCGGGCAGACATACTAAATCAGTTTTCATTTGTTTTTAAATTTAAAAGCTAATTTTATGAACTATGCATATTTTATAGCTGTCATTCAAGTCTGAAATCAGTATTTTAACTGCATTACCAAAAATGGTTGGATGCCAGCAGACGCAGCTAATAGTTCTGTTCTTCAGATAGCGCAGATCTGTAAATGATTGGTATGCTTTAAGATAAACATTTGGCTTGCCACCAGAACCACTTTCATCTTCTGCTAGGGCCTTCCAGTCATCAAAAAAAGGATTCATAATTTCATTTTGCTGCAATGCAATTTCCATTCTGTTTTGTGAAAAGAACATTAACACTTTCAATAATCCAGATGTGACTACTCAGTAGTAGAATCACAAATATTACTGTGAAGAGGCAGCTTTTGTTTTATACAAAACGATGACCACAATAGTAAAAAAAAAAATAAAAAATAAATTCCTCAGTGATGCATCACTGTAAGGAAGCCCTGTTCCATTTAAGAATAAATAACTTATTGTACTAAGAATTTAACTCTAGTTCTGTATGGATCAAGTACAGTGCAATTGTCTAATTCTTGTGCAAAAAGTGTCAGTAAGTGGGACTTGTCCCATGACTAAGGGCTGCAGGATAGCACCTTTGCTCTTCCGCATGAGCCTCTGCTTGAGTGAGCAGCATTTGAGAGATCAGCTTTGCAGCCTGTTTGAAAAGATGTTCTAATATAAATTTAAACCAACACTCATATGGCTTCATGTTAATTCATAACTTCATGTTAATTTTCATAGAAGCAAATATTAGTATTTATTAAAATAATAAGCAAGAAAAAAACAGAACAAGTATATAGAAACAAAAAAAATACTGGTGTTACTAGTATTTGACCAGAACAATGGTCCACCCAGACAAGAGTGCTTGCTTATATTCTATGTTACTTCAAGTAGCCTTTAATACTTACTGCTGCAGCAATTTTACCTTAAATGTACCGATGTAAGAAATTCTTTCAGCTTCTCAGATGACAGACTTTCTTCTTTCTCTTCATCTGACAATTGTCTAGGGAAATACTGTGTGGCTGCATTTTTTGGATAGGTCCTAACCAATTGGAATAAATTTCAATGTAAGTATAGAAACAATTTCAAAGACAGAAACCCACGTGATGTGTAAAATTAGAAGCTAAGTATATTCCGTTTTTCTAGAAACTCTTTGGAAAAGAGTGAAAGATGCAAACAGAGCATCCAATTCTGTTCTCTTAATCAGTTTGTAACTAAGTAACTTTGGAAGAGTTATGTGCATAATTTTAGTTGAGATCAGAAACAGTGCATAGCTTAACAAATAAGCTGATAAATATTTTCCCACACTTACCATTTTGTCTGAGTACTAGCTTCTCTTACTTTTGAGACCATTTGTATGCCCACATCTTTTTCAAGCATTTTTATACTGAAAGTTTTGTCTTGATAGGATGTGCATTCAATGTAACTGTCTTCTACTTGTGAAGCATTCCTATCAGTAAATGTAATTGGTGCACCAAACTTCCTGCGTGCTCGAGAAATCATATACTTAATCTGGAAAAGACATATTTCAGTAGTTAGCAGAGGAGAAAGGTTTTGGAAAGTTCATTCTGTAAAGTGGCAGCATTCATGCAACTGTAGAACTAGTTCTATTGACGATTCCTGTGCTGAGTTTGCTTATACTTCTGCATTTTGAAATTCTGAAGTGCTCATATAAATAACCTACATAAGTAATAGAAGACAGGTTTGTATTTCCAAAACAAGAAGTTGCCTTTAGGTAACATTTTGGATTGCTGCTAGTAGGATAAGAGAATTACATTTTCTAATTCATGCAATATTAAAATTGCACCTTTAATTAAATGATTGATTTGCAGGAGGTCTTATTGGACTTCCAAGACCTAAATTTTAATTCCTTCCCTCTTAGTGCAATTCTCAACTTTGAGCGAGGTATTCCAGCTTCCTTTGCAGTACCTAGGGAGAGAAGAGTACCCCAAAGAGGATCCATAAAAATTTGAGTGAGGAGTTTCCTTGTAGTGAGAACTAAGAAGAGGAAGAGATCTGGCTTGGCTTCTACCCACAAAGAGAGGTAAGCACCTGATTTCAAGCAGTAAAGAGGTATTGCTTTGTTTTGGATTCCTAGCCAGGTACTTTTTCCCATCACCTCCCAGAGAACTGGGAAGGAATGTAGGCTGGGAATACATCTGAGTGGACCTTGCCAGCAAGGCAGGATACAGAATACTTAGACTGTGAATGTGTTTTAAATATAGTGACTGGGAATTACCTTTATCTTTTTAAGCATAAGCAAGATGTCTAGTTGCTGAGAACTATCAAAACTTAGCTAGTCTTCCTTGAACAGGGATTTAGGTATTGACTAAAGATAACTGATGGACAGTTAAATTCTTGGAGATGCTCCACATGTCACAAGTTAGGTGACAGCTATGAGTGTACTTTTTGGATGTACAATTCTCCCAAGTATAATCTGTTGGTGTAGTTAATCAAACAGGTCCTTCATTCTGAGATAGAGAACCCTTACAAGACTTGCATGCTACTTAAATGCCATCCATAAATGAAACAGAGTTCATTGGGCTCCAAGGAAACAGATCTATGTCCTTAGAAGGTCATGACAATGAGTCAACTTGTAATTTGGCCAGATAGTGAGTTGAGTAAAAAGTGGCAGAGATGCTGATGATGAGATGATCAGGACTTTTGAACTTACAGCTTAAAAAGTAGGTATGTCCAGTACAGTCTCACATGCCTTATTTGCAGGATTTAAAGAGAATAGAGTTGGGGGGGTGGGTGGGGTGGGGTAGAAGTTTCAGGTTTTGTTAAAAGTTGAGCTAGTTCTTTCTCTTTCTTTTCTTTTTTCTTGAAAGTCTCCAAGAAAAACTAGAATTGCAAGTTTCAATTTTCTGAGGTTTTGTTTGTTTTTTAAGGAACTGAAATATCACAAAACCAAATTAATTTTATGTGATTGAGTATCTGTTGATTCTGACCTTTGGAACAGCCTCTTTAACAGATTCCTCTTCAACTTCTTTTTCACTGCCAAAAGAAACCCAGGGTTTGTGAAGAGGAGGCTTATAAGGATGGACTTCCAGAGTTCCCTCTCTATGTTGTTCTTCTTTTTCTTCTTTCTTTTCTTCTGCAGTTTCTGGAGGCTGTGACGTCAAACAGTGCAAAATATTGCTTTTTAAAAAATTTGTTACTGAAATGTAAGTATGAACTAGAAACCCATTTTTCAGTCTTTATTCACACGTTCTTTGCTTCTGTTTCAATGCAGTTAAGTCTGGCTATACAGTGCCCATGCATGTGATTGGGTTAGGTCTCATTAATTCATTTGTGCATTAGAATTTTCAAATAAATGTTACATATTTAATATTTAACTACTAAAGAGAGACTTCTGTCTTGATAGCATATCACAGCATATCACTGTTATATAAAAATATTCTATAGTGGTTTTCTACATTAGGCTTTCCTGCCTGGAATTGCAATTTGTTTTTCCATTACTTGTTACTTCTGATGCTGGGTGACAAACTCATGTTACAAAGTTATATAATTTGCCCATAAATCTTCTTCTATGATGTAGTGCATAAGGGGAAATCTTCTATGCATCTAAACTTACTTAGAAATCAAGAACATTTAAAAGTATGATTTAAAGACTATATACATACATATTGTGAAAAATAAGTATAGTATTTCTGTGAAAATGCTAAATATATTATAATATTTTATTTTTCTGTCTTCCTTAGAAACCTGGGTCTTGGCAGAGGAAGTTAACACTCATTATAAAAAATGCAGCAATAGGGGTTATACTGGCCTTTGGAAACAAAATACAAAAATTTAATTCAGTCTTTCTCAATACAAAATAAATTTTTACAGTGATATACATATTTTTCCATTATCAGATTAACATTTAGAGAAACATTCTGGCATGCCAAGAGCATCAGATGCTTACAAATACAATACCATTCCTGGAGTGTATGTTTGAGACAAGATTCTGAAATATTCATAGATAGAAGAATGCTGTGGTTAACTTGGATTTTCTTACCTTCAGAATGTTTTCCTTGGCGTCCTCAGAGGCAACAAGATAGAAGTTCTGTCCATACTGGAACTTTGCGTCAAAAACTACCAGAAGTTCTTCCCCTGGATATTCCTATTTTAATTAAAACAATTAGTGGAAAACTGAAAGCAAAAACCATCCAAAACAGACATAAGCCTGTGACTGGCAAAGCTACCACTAGAGTAAATTCAGTATCTTTGGTTAATCTTGTGGTCCTAACAGAGAATTTGATGTGCTAATAGAAAAGAACAGGTAGATTTTATTTTGTAATAAAAAGAAGTCTGGGATAAAACTAATCTTTTCATACGGAGAATTAAACAGAAAAGAAAATTTTAATGATTCTCAGCAAGTAGACCATGAATTATAGGAAGCCAAAATATATGAAGCTCTGCCAGTTCACATAATCAAAAGTAGGAATATTTATGTTACTTTTAGCATATTTTCAATCTAAAGTTAGTTAAAAATAAACAAACAAACATCGTGAGCCATGAGAAACTTTGAGTTGACAGTGGTTCATGACCTTTGGATATTACAGTATTGGTGTATTTACAGTCAAACAAGGATAGACATGATCATAAAAAGAATTATATACTCTGAGAGCATCAAGCCTTAAAGGGAGAATGAAAAAAGCTACATACTAGGACAACTTTTTTGACAGGGTGGAAATCAGAAATTGCAGCTCTTGTTTTCAGGTCCTGAATGATGTCCTCTTTTTTAATAAGTTTGAAACAACTTTCTTCTGTGACATCTTCATCAACTCGGCAATTAAAAATTTCTTGGGTCTTTGTAGTGAAAACTAAAGGAAAGATTTCTGGGTGGCCTATGAAAGAAAGCAAAATTGAATCATAAACAAATTCAAAGTGTTGTTTAAACATAAATGTATACCTTGACTCTGGGTCTTTACTGTTTCTGAACAGAATGCCTTTGAATCTTTCAGCTTAGTTTTTGCTATTTCGGAAGGCGTGGAATACAAATCGTATTACATTTTGTTAATCTTGGGAAAGACTCTACCTAACATTTCTTACTTAATATGTTATTCCTAGTATGAGCTTTTTTTTTCCACTCTTGATCAACAGGTGATTAGGAGCTTTAGCGAAGAGTCATTAATGGACTAGTTTTAATACATTAAAGACACAACTTCATGTTTTAAGAGGGCCCTCAAATAAGTATACCCTAGTCCTTCCCTGGAAAGCAATGCTGTGTTAAGCCAACGTTTAATTTAAACAAGGCTTCAATACCATCCCAAATAAGGATGTTTTTCTGATTTTGGACTTTCACCCTCCTCTCATCCAGTTCAGACTGCAGTTGAGTCTATTTCTCAACTAATAGGTGAATCTAAAGCAAGGTCACGAAGACTCAAGCCAGCTACAAGACTTTACTTTCAGCTTTGCTGGAGAATATATAGCTGTTGTTTTCTACACACATGACCTCTGTCAAGTTCTTTGATATTAATTCAGAACAAGACAGCTATTTCTTATCTTAGCTCTGGCACTGTTACCTTCATTGTTTTAGTGGGGCTGGGTGCAGATAGGTGACCCGGTGACTGCTTTGCAAACACTCATCTGAAGATAATATACAGTGCTTCTTGTTAAGTGTATGTCAGCTGTATGTACATAACACTGGTCCTTCCCAAATTACATGTTCTGCCTTCTGGCTCACGTAACAGATATAAGGGATTAAGATCACTATAGGACTGCTGCCCGAGAGACTCTTTTCTTCCTTTGCAGTACTGCCATGCTAGCAGACTCATGCATGGCTCAGCTGCCGTGGCAAGAGCATTCTTCATGAAGGCCACTATACTCTTGTACTAGAAGGCTAGTAGTGTTTGCTTTGAATCAACAGATGATTAAAAACTTTAGTGAAGAGTCATTAATGGACTGGTTTTAATACATTAAGGACACAACTGCATGGCTCTGATTTAAGAGAGCCCTTGATTAAATATACTCTAGTACTTCTGGGGAGAGCAATGCCATGTGAAACCAATGTTTAACCTAAACAAGGCTTCTATATCTTTGTGTTTGCTTTGAATGCTCATATTTTTGATGAACTGGAAGGTGGGAAAGATTTAGGTACATGTATATGGGGGATTTTTATGTACTGAAATAGGCAGGCTTTTGTGATGATAGCTGATACTTTCTACCTCCTTTGTTTCATTCTATTTTCTTAGTTTGAGTTATTTAATATTTTATCTTAATTCCCAGAACCTGTGGTATTTTTCTCCTTGTGTATGCTTTGAATGGAAGTTGGTATATCTAAAATTATTATATTGACCAGCTGTCTCAGCATGTTTTGAGAAGCCATCTCTAACCTAAGCCAACAAGGACTGACAAAACAGTAAATCCTTCTCAATCCCTATAATCCAGGAAACTAAATCTCTGCATAAGCCTATCACATAATACATAATGTTTGACGGTTCTGACATTTATCCTTTAAAATCTTTCAGTGCTGCTCCTCCAGTGTGCACACTCTACCATAGTAACCACTAAAACCAATGACGTGTACGATACTGCTGGCATATCCTGCACTAAACCAAGTACAATTTACTTGGCGTTCATTAGTTATTCTGTAGCACACACAAGCCATTTATAGCATGCACAGTCGGCTAGTTCACTTTCTTCACAAGCTGTAGCCAATATTGCATGAGTTTCCTTTTTGCTACCTCAGTTTTCTGGCATTTCTGTGTGGATGCTTCAAAAAAAAAACCAACAAACAACAACAAAATTACAGACACGTTGATTAGGAAAGACCTCTGCAAGTCAACTGGTCCAAACTTGTGGTTGGCAACGCCAGCCTAAGCCAGGAGTCCTGTCTTTCAGAGTCCCTGTGCTTTTTGACATCTACTCTGTAGTTAATGAAGCCAGGACCTAGATTCTTCCCTTGCTTATCAATTTGGCTATGAGACCAGGTTCAGAAAAAGTGTTTATTCCAGGGTGATTTGAAGCATCTAATCGTTTTAAGGAACTGCAAATGTTGATCTGCAGGACTCCCAGGTCACCCTAGCCAAGGGCGTGAGGCCTCATTAGGATGTCCTAATCTGTTTTCTTCACTGCTCTAACTTCAAGTTAAAAACAAAGTAATGATCTGAATTACAATATGTCCATCTTTTAGTCTAAAGGAATAAAATTCTATGTTATAGACTTCTATATTATAATAGATTCTATACTGTAGGATCTATTTTACAAATTCAATATTATAACATAAGGAACTGATACTGGAATTTTTATGGTGATGAACACTTTTATTGCATGCTTCTTCCCAGTAAAAAGTACGTAGCGTATAATAAGAGGCTTCACATTGTGTTTTAATAATAAATTGTAGCCATGTTATTTATAACAGTCAACAACCCCTACTGTTATAGGAACTTCACAAAGGACCAAAAAGCTCTAAGAAAAGTAAGGAACACTTACAGGTCTTAAGCTAAGGAGATATCACACATACAATTTAAATCCTGCATGGGCAGCATCTGCATTTAGTAACACTTTTTCCTGCTTTTAGCAACAGGTTTCTAGCCACAGGTTAGTTATTATGGCTTCTAACCTTATTTGCCACTAGGTGAAGGTAAAATTCTCTTTTACTGTCAAAACTGAGTATCTCCAGTAACACCAAAAATACAAATTTAAAAGAAACACTTTCATCATCTGAGGAATCACTTCTTGTCCATTTTCATTCACTGCAACTTAACTGATTTCAGTGAAGGTAACCAGAGTGCAATATTGACTTCTGCCCATGTGCTCACAGGATTATGTAGGAAGACAAGTGATTTATGATTTCTTTAAAAATTACCTGGTTTGTTTATTTGCAACATGGTTTTAGCTTTTAGCAATAAAAGATATACTGCTAAAAGCTAATGAAGAAGATAACCTTTTGGGCTGTTTCTGTAAACTGTAGATAAATTCTACATTTATATCAGTGTAAGTTACGTCCAAATATATAACCTGCACAAATCAGGTCAGAGAAAAATATAACTAGAGATGTGAAAAAAAAAAAATAATCTTAAAATTACTTGGCGTTTAAGAGAAAAAAAAAAATTTCAATTCAAATAATTGCATGTTTTAGCTCATAACTATGGCCACTCTTAAAACTGTATAAAACTGCCTTGTTCTTGCTCATAAGCCAAGAGAAGTGCAAGGTATCTTGTGACTCTTAAATGACAGATTTTTTTTTTCTTCAAAGCAAAAGACATCAATCAGTTTTTATTGCTATCTATGATTAAAAAGACAAGTTATGTGCTAAAATAATCTTCTTGCAAGATTCAGTAATTTGACAAAGATCAAAGATTTTAAAATGGATAAAAAGATCTTCTTTCAGTTGCTTAACTATTACTAAATGCAAACATTTGGCACCCTATAAATCTGTTATAATGCTCTTTATTTCTCTGGATCCCGAGTCCTCTCAACCCGAGGTAAAAACATCTTCTACGAAACCATACCTGTTTCAGCATTCCTTGCTGCACTGCTTGCTACTCTGAGGGTGGTACTGTAATCACTACTGCAATAGCTGCATTTCTTCATGGTTTCTAATTTCTTTTTCCATTCATAAAAAAACCCTTTTCTTGGCATTAGTAGCATTGAAGCTTCAACATATTTAAACTATTCCAAAATTACTACTTCAAAAAACAGTCATTGTAACACTTACCTATACCAGCCATAGAAAGATCAACTTCATCTTTTTTACCTGAAATACAATGATGTGATGTTATCAGTAATTTTTCTTCCTAACAAATTAACTATAAATATACAGTCCTTTCCTTGTTAGGGCAATATTTTAAATCTCTCTATATATTTAAAACTAAACTGTGAAGAGGAAACAAAAAAATAATTTCTACTCAGTTCAAATTTAACACAAGAAATGAGTGAAGCCTTTTAAAACAGTCCTGTATCATAAGGAGATGTTAGCATATTTTGAAACTATGAAGATTTAAAGCTCATTTTTATTTTGAGCAGGTGATCTGCATAAGAAAGAAGCTGTAAGGAACCTGACATCTTGTGGTGCACACTCCAGGTTCCATGGCTGAAAGCTGCGCTGACTGGTACCCCATAGCGCCCGCCTGGGGCAGCTACCATGCAAATTGTGCCATGTAAAGAAGAGATAAATGGGCAAGGCTTGCTAACATCAGACAGTAGCAGAACTGGCAGGTGTGCAGGTAGGAGCAGAAGTTAGTCCCTTGTGACAGCATTGAGGTGGGCAGGCCTGCTCTGGGTGGCAGGGTGCTGCAGGAGCCGGGCTTTCTTCAGCTCCTGAGAGAGTCTGCAACCCTCACATTGAGGGACGACAGGAAGAGATGAGCACTGATGTGCAGAATACTCTCTGCAGCACAAGAGCTATCAATCAGCTGGGTTGGAAAAGATGATTAAAAGGCAAAAGCAACTTCAGGAAGGTGGCTGTCATGGCAGAAAAAAATCCATGAAACAAAACAAAACCCAAGCAAGTGTACAATCCCACCTTTCTGAGAATGTGCATGAATCACTGGAAAAAAGTATTTGTATATAGCAAAGGCTCATTAGCCTTACACTTCATTAACTATACACTTTATAAATGACACAAGTGAGATAGCATCTCAGCACATCTCGGAAAAAAACTGCAATAAAACGCGCTGCAAAATCAGATGGTAAGGCATGGGTTTATTTCCAAGCTCTGTGACTTGTACCTTTGCAGTGTGATCCTGAGCACTTGAACTCCTCCTCTGGGGGCACCTCTCTCTGCCTGGTGCTCTCTGGCTGGGCTGTTAGCTTTTGTGAATCTCCTCACTTAATATATATTAAGCCTATCAATTTCCCATTCAGTACTGTCATGGACGCCATAAACTGTTAAATTTAAACTACCAAGACAAGGTGTAAATATTGCAATGTAGCTTTGTTCCATGTATTGTTTACAAAACCATAATCAGTAATTGTAGATCTCTCATATTTATATAAAACAGCATGTTCTAATTTATCTCATGTTTACTTAAATGCATGGGCCCAAAGTAATTAAGGCAGCTGTCATGTAAGAGCAGATTACTGCTTGTTTCATTGCTGCTGTACCTTACATACCAGGCTGTGTTCGTTTTCCTTTTGAGGATTCATTAGCTTTCTTTTCACCCTTCTTCCTTGCTGATGTTTTTGGACCTTTCGAGGAGTTCTTGTTGGATTTGAGATTTTCTGACATTTTTTTCAGATTTCTCTAGAGAAAGATATATATTAACAAACTTTAAACAGAAAATGGAATGCACCATGTATGAGAGACTTTATGTACTTTATCATTATAGTAATACTTTCATATGCAGACAAAGGTATATTCCATAATTTAAAACCATAAACTGTATTTTCGTATTATATGTAATAGATGGAAACACCCACTCTGTTCAGAGTGTGATTAAGTATGGAAACTGATTATCCAAAATGGTGAAAGGTTAAATTAGGATAGAGAGTTCCCTTACAGAAAACTAAGGACCTGAGCTTCAGTGGGAAGAGCGCAAATGAAAATTCTCCAGCTGAAAAGATTTGTCCCAGTGTCCTTAAGTGTAAATCATTACTCAGGCACACAAAATATTTCTGTGCTTTTCTATTTCCAGTCATTTTGCAGTGTAGCTGTGCGGAGGATAACTTGGAAAGAAGTTGTATGGTTAACTACATGTAGGAACCTCACAGCTGGAGATGCTACTGTACAGAAGGGTGCTTATTGTTTCATTTACTCTCCTTCTTCCCAATCTCTAAAATAAGGGTGAGACCAGCAGTGTAGGAAAAGCTCAGTTCCACTGCAAAGAAGGAAATGCAGTACAGCCTGCCCGCAGTACCGCCTGCACAGCACCATCGCGTGGGACATACACACATAGCAGCCCACAGAACTGCTGCATCGGGGTGGTCCAAGTCCTGGTAAGAGAAGCGCTGAAAATTGCTTGATGTTATTATTGAACAGCTAGAGACATTCAACTGGGATAAGGGCAATTGGACTCTTATTTCGTGTCCTCCCTCTTCAATGTTCCCACTTTTTTTTTTAAAGACTGTAAAGTGACTGGGAGAGGAGCCATTTTTTAAATGTCTACAAAGCACTTACAGTATTTGGATGCTATTATAATTTTAACATTAACAAGAGGAAGTCAGATGCACCTACAGGACAGAAAGAGACGGTGCCTTCAAAAACTATGTCATGACATAACTATTTCTGACGAACTCTCACAGGAGCTACAGCCTGTCTGCCTGCACATGTGAACAGCACACTTACTGTCAAGATGCTTAAGGTGAAAAGGTGAGTTTATAAAAGAAATGTTTTACCTTGAGATTTTCCCAATGAAAGGCCTAAAATAGTGTGGGCATTACAACAACCATGCCGTGGCCTGTGCATTTGCAGTTTCAGTGGTCACCTTGGCTTGGGGATGGTGTTTCATTCCTAGACTGAGAAACACTGTTTTTGTGTTTTGTAACACAGTTCTCAAATACTCCAGAAGAAAGCAATATAATTTTAGCTTCTAATCTGAATTTCATTTTGGAGATGGCCACTGATGGCAAGATATAGGTCATGGATTATAGCCTGGTGGTATAGCCAGGGTTTGGGATCTCTGTTAACTTCCCACAAATTCCAGGTAAATTTTGCTGTTGACTTCAATGGGAACAGAGTCTGACACTCATATGATAGTTATGCATTTTTCTTCTCTTATGATAGTCATGCATTTTCCTTTTTTACTCCAATCAAAATAGAAAAATATACTCTATAAATCATAGAATCATAGAACGTGTTGGGTTGGAAGGGACCTCTAAAGGTCACCTAGTCCAATGCCTATACAATAAGCAGGGACATCTCTAACTAGGTCAGGCTGCTCAGAGCCCCACCAAGCCTGACCTTGAATGATTCTAGGGATGGAGCCTCCACTGCCTCTCTGGGCAACCTGTTCCAGTGCTCAACCACCCTCATATTAAAGAATTTCTTCCTAATGTCTAACTTAAACCTACCCTTTTCTAGCTTAAAACCATTACCCCTTATCCCGTCACTACAGACCCTTGAGAACAGATCTCCCCCTGCCTTCCTATAGGACCCTTTCAGGTATTGGAAGGTTGCTGTAAGGTCCCCCTGGAGCCTTCTCTTCTCCAGGCTGAACAGCCCCAACTCTCTCAGCCTGTCTTCATAGGAGAGTTGCTCCAGCCCTTAAATCATTTTCATGGCTCTCCTCTGGACACACTCCAACAGGTCCACATCCTTCTTGTGCTGGGGACTCCAGAACTGGACGCAGTATTCCAGGTGAGGTCTCACCAGGACAGAGTAGAGGGGCAGAATCATCTCTCTCTTCTGGATCTTGCAGATTACAGGGGACAGGCTGCATCCATGGGATGTTAATACATTTCTTTGATCAGTATTGCAAATAAAGCTCCCTTCATTAGTGCATTGGAAGGACTGTGGCAAATTAATATTCTGATTTTTTCAAAAAAAGCATTGATAATATCAAGGCTAAACAGATTAACGTTTCAGAATTCTGAAACTCTTGCCTTGCAAGGGATGATGGTTTTGAAATACTAAAAAAACCCACAAGTCATGTATAATAAATGTAAGGAGAAAGTTAGTTCTTTCTGCCCTCATTCTCACAGTCTTGTTGTCAAATACAGGACTACAGATATTGACAATATATTTATGTCTAACATCCAATGTATTTTCCATTATAATCTCTCAAAGGAGCCTCTATGATGAACAATATGCTTTGTTTATAGTTCTGAAACACTTAGGGCTACCTAACTTAGAGTGCACGCCGCTTCAGATGGTTAAAACTGGCTAATTTTCTATTAAAAAAAAAGCACAAACCTACTTTTTATCCATCTCCTTGTATATTTTACATTAAAAAAAAAAAAGTGACCCATTTTATAAATGTGATTACTCAAATTTGAAACCAACCTTGATGCCTCTGGGTAAAAGAGAGCCCTCCAGGAAAGGAGACGTCAGCTGTTTTAGAAGTTAGTTGAAGGACAATGTGAACCATCTCATATATATTATAGTCACGTTGTCATACTTCACCATTTCCAAACTATACACTGAAACAAAAGCTAATTTGGAAATTTTTAGTTCTGTCTTCTGAGTAACGTGAACCCTAAGTCACATGAATAGAGGAAACACTGAGAGGGCTGAGATAAGTCACATGCCTATGTTTAGTACAATAACTTGCAAGTAAAGTAATCTCTTTTCCTTTGACTGACTTCAAGCATATTGTACCTATAAAACAGTGAAAACTTTTGAAAATTGTCTCCCAGTAATGCATTTCCTCCTCCTTTACTGAAAGAATAAGGTGTAGAGGTACAGACAGCACTGTAGAGATTAGGGTAGTGCTGGTGAAGGCAGTGCCAGTGACTGAGTGTATGTGTATGCATAGATTGATAGAAAAAGTATCACTTTTTAAGGGTTGCAAATGACTACAGCAATCAATAGGACTGTTCATTGACCCATCTGTGATGCACAGAACCCCATGAGCTGGAAAGCCGATAGAAAAGTACAAAGTAATTATCTGCTTTTACAGTATCCCTAAGACCATATCACCTCTGCTCATTTGTCATCCTGTGGGCACATGATTGTCAGTGGTTAGAAAACATGTAAGGCCTCCAAAGAAAGCAAAGCAGAACTTTAAAAAATGTCTCTGGAAGCATAATAAAGCTCATACTTTATAAATGGCTGTGTATGCAAAGCTGGTTTTTCACACAGGATTACTCTACTAATCTCCAGGTGCTCCCTGCAGGAAACCAGCACGCACTGAGAACTCTAGAACAGGTACAGAAGAGCAGTCTTTTGCAAGCCTTCTCTTCAAAAGAAGAAACAAAGGAACAAAAAATCCTAATGGTTCTTAATGTGTAAGAGAAAAGCTAGTATTTTCAAATGTTACCTCTTGCTTCAGGGGTTTGGGTTTTTCCACTCCCTAAGTTCTTACACAAAGTACCAAATCCTTTCAAGAAAACCATGAAAAAATTGGTGTCTGTATTAGAGGACTGTCTGAAAATACAACAAAAAAAGGATAATTTCTTTAATTTGTGGTTAGTTCCTATCCTCTTAGGGGTATTTCTATATTGCTTATTTAGAAGGGACTCTAATACGTGTATTTGAGCAGAAACATGCAAATGTATTATGCCTTTCTATTAATGCTTACATAAATTCGTGATTCTATGATTGAGAAGAGGGGTTAGAAACAACATTTAAATTAACATAATTTGACAAATTTAAGAGTGCAGAACCTACAAAAAAATAATAGCTCTTGAAAAATCACTTATAAACATTTGCATGTATTTTCTTTTTAAAAAGTAGTCAATTTATTATATTAAAATGTCATTAAATATATTCAGTCTAATTTTTCAGCAATTTTTCAGTGGAACACAGTGTTACATTATTTAGTTGGCAAAGCCCAAGCAAATATTTGAGAACTTTGACATTTTGCAGCCTAGTTTATTTATAGATGGCTGTAAAATTTTGAACATTAGGCTCAAGAGAAAAAAATAAGATCAGAGTATTCTCCTAATTATTTAATGTACTGAAACATTTACAATTGTAAAATAAATCCATGAAGTTGCTAGGTACTGCAAAAGAGGGAAGTTAATTAGCTTTCAGTACTACAAAAGATGCTGTCTGAATTGAGGACACAGAATGATTAATTTGTTAACTAATTGAATGATTTAAGGTCAAGCCTGTGTGCATTACTAATTTAGGACTGTAATTTACTACAATTTGGAATGACAGAAGAATTGAGTGCACTTCCATTTAACAAAAGCACTACAAGGAAATTACAAAAAACATGTGCTACTTGCTATTTTGCTGTTGTGTTACTATCAAGCTAAAAATCACATTTCTGTCTGTAAACATTTAAGAACTTGTTAAAAATACCATTCTGAGAATAACCTAATCTCTCCAAAATTCTCTGTATATTCTCCAATATACAGTGTTCACTTTAAATTTATTCTACTTTGCTCTGTACAAAGAAATACAAACACCCAGAGTCTGCATTATTAATAATGCTTGTGAATATTTGGACACACCTTCATGGTGTAAGTTGTAGAGGGTAAAACTGAATTTTTGGCAACCATCAAGTCATGTCAGCATGTGAATAGTTCTGTTGAATGTATCTGATTTCACACATACAACTTCTCGTGAAACTAGGCCTACTGATAGAAACCAACAGGGACAGGTTGGGTTACAGGCTCTGGGGTAGGAAGCACAATAGGTGCAAAATTGGGTTAAGAATTAGTAAGAAAGGCATAGAGAACAAAATGGAAAACTTCTTCAAAACATTGAATAATACTGTGTTCTCTTTCTCTCCTTTCTTCCATTCAGAGGTAAACAGAATAGAATTAGAAAAGGTGTAACATGGATGATTGAGGATATGGAACATGTTTTGTACTAGGAATAAACTTGGATTCCTTTTAGCCTGGACTGAAGAGGATGCGACAGAAGTCAATAAAATCATGAGAGGTGTGGAGAAAGTGACCGGGAGATGATTAGTCATGGTCTTTCGTAACACAAGATCTAGCTGGCATCACATGAGCCTAGGAAAGGACAGACTGAAAACAAACAGCAGGAGTACAGAAGTATTTCATTGCACAATAGGCAGTTGCATTATGGAGCGTCCTGCCTGTGGACGGAATAGCTGCCAGAAGCACTCAATTTCAAAAATAACAGGGCAAATCGATAGATGAAAAATTCGGGGCAACTAAAACCGATGATAATACTTCTGGCTATAGAAACAAAGCCATAAATCCAAGGAAAAAAAAAGAGGACGTGAAGAGAAGAAGTACGGCTTTATTATAATCTTGGCCAGGCCCTTATTGGCCCAGGCAGAACTTCTGCTGTGAGCTGGTACAGCTGGCCTGCCTTATTAAAATGCACGAACAGTTCGGTCAGTACATCAACCGTTAGTAAGTATGACACTGAAACAGTCATAACGGGATCCTGCCAGGAAGCAAACTAGCTGAGGTTGCCTTGCTACGGCTTTTGAACCAGAAACGTTACAAAGATTTACACTAGATAAGGCTTTGTCGATGTCTGGTGGTGGTTGGTGGTTGGTTTTAGTTTGTTTTTAAGCACAGGTAAGGAAGACAACCCCCTGGTCTCCCAGCAGTGGCAGGCGGGGCGCGGGCACGAAGCCCTGGGCCGGGCCGGGCCGGGCCGGGCGGAACCGGGGGGTTCTG
>VZZY01015705.1:239945-257043 GCA_013400335.1 Eurystomus gularis
CGCCCGCCCTCGGCTGCGGAGCCCGCCCCGGCTCCGCGCAGCAGAACGCGAAAAGGCATCCTGCCCCTTACCATTGTCTGGAGCGGCTTCTCAAGCCGATACTGGGAGGTCAAGAAGTTTGGGGTTTGGTTTTTTTTGGTTTTGTTGTTTGCTTGTTTGGTTTTCCATTTTAAAGCCGAGCACGCACATTGACAGGATTATTGCAGTNCGCCCCGGCTCCGCGCAGCAGAACGCGAAAAGGCATCCTGCCCCTTACCATTGTCTGGAGCGGCTTCTCAAGCCGATACTGGGAGGTCAAGAAGTTTGGGGTTTGGTTTTTTTTGGTTTTGTTGTTTGCTTGTTTGGTTTTCCATTTTAAAGCCGAGCACGCACATTGACAGGATTATTGCAGTGTCCGAGTAGAGCTTAGTTTCGAGATGATTGATCAGCTGCAGGAAAGGTAAGTGGAAACTGTGGGCTGCTGTATCCCGCAGGACAATCGAGGGCTGGTAAACAGGAGCTGGCTTTTTCCTTAGAGCCTGTTTATGGGCCTGTTCTTGGTGTTAAACTGCTGATTCAAAACTTTTCTTGCCCTCTCTGACAGCTGGGGAAATTGACGGTCTTGAGCCCTGTCAGAAAACGGCCTTGTGTTCTGGTGTGTGCAGTGGCTGCTTGAGGAGAGTGGATGTGATCAATGTGTTTTTAAAAATTAATCTTGGTAATGACGTTTTGTTTAAGTTATGTAAGAAACTTACACAAATTAAAAAGAATTCCTCTAATACGCCACATCTTTACATTTATTCACAACCTATGCTGTCTCCTCTTTTCTTAATGTCAACAATCTTTTATCTGAAGTAAATATTCCTGGCTACCTCTTAAGTACTTTATAAAGTATTTACTAGATGTTTGGGATTCAGCTGGTAACAGATTAACATCTAAACACGTTGAATACTATAGAGAGTAACATCTCAAACTGTGTTTATAAGGTTCTCTTCTAATCTTTACTCTCGTGCTCCTCTAAAATGTGAGCCTCTTAGGCTAATTGCAGTGCTTGAATACAATTACCTTTCGTTCTTTTTGTCTGCTTCGTGATAACCATTGGTTTGCACTCAGTCTTTTATGGCTGAAGAAATAGATACAATCCTGCTAAATGACAAGTTAATGCACTCGGGTAATTTATCTAGGTTGCAATTTGGCGTGCTGGGTCTCCATTTCTGAGTGAATGATAGTAACACTAATGTCTAAGAAAAATGCTGTTTGTCTTGAAAACTCCATTTCTTACAAGGACTGGACAGCAAGCTGACAGCAGGGGAGAATACTAGTTAGAGAAGCACGTAAGTTTTCCAGGGGAGTTCACTCATGAGAAGCTTTTGGTACTCTTCTGGACACAGAAGGAAATGAATCAGGAAGTCTTGTATATGTGATGTTGGTGGCAAGTGAGAGAGGAAGAGTTTTTCAGCAAGGAACTCCTCAATGCCAAAGGGACAGAAATTCCACTATTAAATAAATATCCCAACAACCTATCTGCAAATGCTAAGAACTTGCCCAAACTTGTTGGGCAGAACACGAGCAGTTTTGTGAAGAAGGTCTAAAATTCAGTGTAATGTGCAAGTGCCTTTCACAGGAGGTAAACATCTTTGGAGTCCAGGTTGTCAGTGCAGACTGATCTGATGCTACTGTATTCGTGCTTGCATGGTTTCCAACTGACATGGACTTCTTTTCATTTCAGAAATGGAAAATCCTGAAACAGCTGTGAGCAGCTGCAGTGCTCACGATGATGAAAATCTTTGCAGCCACAAACGACATCTGTCAGTATCACAGGAGGAGCTTTTGGAAGACCAGCTTAGAAGGAAGTTAAAATTCTTCTTCATGAACCCATGTGAGAAATTCTGGGCCCGAGGCAGGAAGCCTTGGAAACTTGGGATTCAGCTACTCAAAATAGCGATGGTTACTATTCAGGTGAGTAACTGGGGAAGCAGGGACTCTCACTAGCCCATGAGAATTCAAATAAGGAGTGCAGCTGACAAATGCTGTTCTTGGTGTGGTGCAGAGACAGGGAGAGGATAGACTGCAAAATGATCTTAGCTGCATATATGTAGTTTAGATCTCAGATGACATAATTTTCTCCCAAAGCCATTGCCTGAAAAATAGCTTTCCTAAGAGCTGAGATTAAAGGAACCATGTTTAAGGGCTCTACTTTACTTTTTACTTTACCTTTTTTTTTTTCCTCCCTGAAGATGGCATCCTTACGCATCTGTTCCCCCAAATACCTTATTGAGTCTGAGTATGTTTGTGTTTGAGGGAAGGAACAGTCACTAGTGTTTCAATACACAGTGATAAGAACTGAAATTAGTAGCTTTTTAATGATGTTTGCTTATGCCTTGCCTATGGTATACAAACTCTTAGGTTGAAAACAACAGAAATTTTGCCCCACTCTTCCTCTCACCTGGCCTTGCACCATAGATTTCATATAACACATTTATCTGCTGCCTAAAATGCAACCGTTTGTCTCAAAGTTCTGTGGTTAAGGAGGAAGAAGGTCATTCATATAATCTTTGTAACACCTCAGATGATGATCCTTCAGAGTTGCCTGCATGTGATTTACAGTTATGGTGGTGTCAGTGCTATGACAATACAAGTATGAAGAAGAATATTTTCCATGGTTGCATGAATGATGGGATAAACTGCAGGAATAATAATTATTTTTGCGATACATCTGGCAATATGTTTGTATCCCTTACTTACTGCTTTAGTTTGCAATGTATCATCATTCTCTGATTGTCATCTCTTCCAGTTTACAATTAAAAATAAAAATTGATGGTGGAAGAACCTAAATAAGAAAGAAAATAATGCTGATTTAGCCTGTTCAGAGAAAATCTGCCAGCAGGTAACTCAATCTTAGCACTGTTGATTTGCTGGTGTATTGCTGTGTGTCTAGCACACTGAGCTTGCCCACAGAGCATTTTAGTTTCTCTGTAATGAGTTATCATTATCAAAACCTACATATTCACTTTGCACTGCGGCCATGAAACTACTTTGCAGACTACTGATTCAGACTTACCTCTGAGGAGTTTTTTCACAATACTCCTGACACTAGATTTAAAACAATAGTCACTAAAGAGAATTGCGAGCTCCCACGAGCAATACATCACATTCTTCTAGAAACCTTTTCCAGCCTGGATAGTAGCTAGCAGGGTGTTATGCTAACTTTTCATGACCAATTGCAATGCATTTTGTAACAGCTTCAGAGGTTATCCTGTTACAAGTACGGTTTTGATCAGTTACTCTCTAAGCACCTTTCACCCAAACCTGAGGGAGGGAGGTTTGTTTTCTCAATTGTCCTCAACTTGCCTTTTCTGCATTGGAGTAAGGACTCCAAAGTGGAGTCTGATTAAGTCCCGTCTTGCCTTTTTGCCTGAGGTACACTGATATTCCCCAAGGTGAGTCATATTCATGTCAGGCTGCACTAACAAAGCACGTGTCACAGTATATGGGGAGCTTGTAATGGAGATGGTGTCCTTTTCTTTGTAAAAATGCGAGTCCTTGGCCAGGATTCTGGTAAACATGTTAAAGGAACATTCTTGAAATGCATTGTTTCCTAGAGTCAAACTTTCTTTTGACCAGCTGTGAAATGGAGTTGCGTGTCTACCGGCGTGATGAAAGAGTGGCTGTTCGCGGGACAGGATTTGTATGTTAATCCAGAAGGCAGCTTTGTCTTTGAAAAGGAAATAAAAATGTCTTTTTCAGCTGGTGGTTTTTGGATTGAGCAATCAAATGGTGGTTGCCTTCAAAGAAGAGAACACTGTTGCATTCAAGCATCTCTTCTTGAAAGGATACATGGACAGAATGGATGATACCTATGCTGTATACACACAAACAGATGTCTATGACCAGATATTCTTTGCAATAAACCAGGTAAGGATTGTTACTCTAATGTACACAATACACATGCTCTTTACCTAGATGGCTTTTCTTCTTCCACCTTCCTTGATGGTGTCTGAACTTGAACTTCTGTGCCAGTTGCTTAAGACTAGAATGTTGACTTGTTCAGGTTTTCTGTCATTGCAAGAGCATTGTACTTGTGGCAACGTCCTTAAAGGTAATTAAGATATTAATTTTGCACTAAATGCAGGCCTTGGATTTGAGCCAGAGTGCTTTGCAAATAATAATTTTTAAAAGGCAAAATCGTTCACTTGTTGTTTCGTCAAATACCTTAAAGTATTTGAGGACTCAGCTGTAATGTGGTGTAAATTTCTGAGTTCTTTAGGTGACCTTTTAAAAAAAAAGATGGGTTATGGCACAGATCCAAACACTTCTGTGGGTTTTGTTTGTTTGTTTGTTTTCCAAATAGTAACAGTTTCGGTGCCACCTAAATTGGTTTGTCTGTTTGTTCTGAACTTTAGTACTTACAGCTGCCCAACATTTCTGTTGGAAACCATGCTTATGAGAAGAGGGGAGGAGAAGAGACGGCTCTGGCTGTGTGTCAGCAGTTCTACAAGCGAGGAGCCATCGTTCCTGAAAATGACACCTTTGATATAGATCCAGAGATTGTGACTGGTAATGAACCTAATCTATTGTATCCATTCCTTGGGAGGAGAGAGCTTACGTTTATGATGAAATCTTATGAACATCCAGTATTGTGTAGTCCTATTAAATTATCTATGTTGAACTTACTACCAGTGGAATTAAAACTACTGTGTAGCTAACCTCTAGCCCTCACCTTGGGTAACAGTCCTTTATGTCTACTGCCACAAAACAAGTGACGAGCTGTTAGCACTGATGACCATCTAATACAAGTATTTTGAGCTAATTTCAGGAGCCTCCCCTATGAATTCATGATGAATAACTGGGCTGGTGCGGGGAAGCCAATATATTTGTTGGCAGCTTCCCGAATGTCTACTCATTTAAGTGTGCTATCTTGCCTAGTGTAGTCAACAGTTCTTTCCAGCCTTGGGAGTGGGAAAGGCAAATTACAGTTGAAAAGTGTGGTAACCCCTGAGATACGGTTGTGAGTGCTTATCTATTGCAGACTGCTTGTACATTGAGCCAATGATGCCGTTAGACAACACAACAGTGGGAAAGCACAATTTGAATTTCAGTCTGGATTTCCACAGGTGAGGAGGAATCAGCACCTCCTGTATTGGTGTATTTGTGCACTTTCCCTGTGAAAAGCTAACACAAAGCTCTATTGCAGACTGGTGATGGTGCAGCTCATGTTCAATCTGAAGGCAATCAACCTCCAGACTGTTCGTCACCACGAGCTCCCTGACTGTTATGATTTCACTCTGACGGTACGGGGAAGACTGCCCTGTGTTTTTCTGAAGAGTGTTGGGCACCACTGACTGGTCCCCAGTGGTGTCTGGATTACTCTGCCATGGCTTAGTGTACCCTGCAAATAACCACCAGTTGTGACTGTGGGAGGTTAAGCTTTGAGTGCTTGTGATGTGGTCCTGAAGCACTTGCTTGGCTTACAGCCTTTTGTGCTCTAATCCATCTGAAGTATAATGAAAGCATAAACCTCTTGTCTTTAGAGAGATGCTTCTAAGAAAGGTTGTTTTCAGATCATAGAGGAATAAGGCTGTAGTTTTAAAGAATTTCACCTAGTATCTAGTTGATCAAACAATTTGTGGCAAAGACATGATTTGTCTTTCATTTTGATATCATTTCTTTGAATGAATCGGCATTACCTTGAGCTTAAACAATCTTTGTAACTTCTGTAGGAGAATTATTCTGAATCATTATGCAAACGTAGCGGTACAGTGTGCTACCTATGTAACGGTTTAACTTTAAAAAATGCATGCACTCTGTTTTGGTTTGTTGTGTTTTTTTGTTTTTTTTTTTTGTTGACACAGATAGTGTTTGATAACAAAGCACATAGTGGAAGAATTAAAATAAGTCTAGACAACGCCATAGCGATCAGGGAATGTAAAGACTGGCATGTTTCTGGATCAAGTAAGTGACATAAATGTGTTCAAATTTTCATGCTAAACTTCTACACTAGCACAATGTTTGTTAACCTTTTCGTTATTAAAAGATGAGGCACTATTGACATACATTTTCTAGTCGGTGAGCTCTAGATCCTGATTTTTCTAAGGAATTGTTGTTCTTCAACCTTTATTCTGAAATCCTGGAAACTGAGCCACATCCTTACTTTCTGTTAGCCGTTCTCAAACCTTGCACCATTGATGCTGTCAAACTAAAATTTTTCCACGTGTCACTGTGCGTCCTCTGGCTTTGGCTACTGAACTTATGCTGCTCATTGCTTAAGGTATGGCTGTGACACATTCTTCTAGCACCAGGCAACAGAAGGACACATGATAGTGGTGGAAAGTTGAAACTGATTCACTCTTATTTCAGGACTAGTACCAGGAAAGATAAGGAAGTGCTGTTGCTAAGGCTTCCTAGAGTGGAATGGATAGAAACATATCTTACTGCTGCTTAAATGTTGTTTGGCATGTATTTGGGTGTAACTGAGATGAACAGTGTGGTTAAATGATCTGTTTTAAATAGTAGCTCACAAAAGCATCCTTTGTTGGCAGATATTTGATCTGGTAAAAACATTGTTTGAGATCTTTTTTGATTAGAGAAAATAATCTCTTTGAAAGACAGAAGCTTTCCAGGACTCTAAATTCCACTTTTTTTAATTTTTTTGCTGAAGTAAGCAATAGGATGAATCAGGTCCATTTTTCTAATTTGTCACTTACTCCTTTGCTATCCCTATGTTAGGAAATGAAGAGCTGGTAGTGAAAAAAGAGAAGTTGTTTTCTTTTTAAAGATCCAATTGGAATTAATTTGGGGGGATTTAATGAAGTGCATCCCAGAGTACAAAACACACCCCTTATACAAATGCATATTCCACTAAACAGTCTTTATCAAGTAGCTTTGCTAGCTGCTGTGTTATATGTGCACACCAGATGGCACGCTATCTCTAACAGACCGCTAGTGCAGCAGGACAGGAAGGCTTTGATACCAGGCTTCTGTAATAATCCACATTTGGTATCAACGTAATCCCCTCTGTAACAGTTTTCAAAATCGTTTCCTGGATTATTCCTGCGTTATTTTCTGAAAGCTAAGGAAAAATAGAAAGGCAATGATTGCTATTGGACAACAACCAAGTTGTAGCTGTTCTGGACTACACAGCAAAACCAGCTTAAATGGCAACGGTACATGTGTTAGTGACTTTGGTATAAGCAAGGAGTAGGGTGGGCTTTTTCTGAGTCGCATAGTTTGTGAAGTCAACTAGAATGTCAGTATCTCATTTTGGAGAATTGTTGCATCTTCTTGCAAATTTAGCATTAATTTGTTTCAATTTCTTTTTCTTAAATAATCACTCTTTTAGCATTAAAAATCTAATCCTTATACTGTCTCAGCTAGTTTCAGCTGTATGAAAGGGATTCAACCCAAAAAGAGGTCTAGTGGTAGATTTGGTGCAAAATTTGATCTTAGTTGATCAAGATTTCGAGTTTTAGTAACAGGAGATGGAGGACTCGTGTCTAGCTCAATGTTGGTCTTGGCTTGCTGAGCAGCAGCGCGAATTATCTGCACTGCTAGACCAGAAAACACATCTGATAATCAAATACTGGTCTGGAAGAGAAGATCCTGGGAATGGGGTTTGGTTTTGTTTTTTGTTTTTTGGTTGTTTTTTTTTTTCACAAGGTCTTGTCACTCCAAAGGCCATTGAATGCAGTGTAAAATGGACAACTCCCACCTCTAATTCTGAAGCACTCATGCTCTGGTATATTTTTGATGTGGTATTAACCTTCCTAAATTAACTGAAGTAGTATCTGTAGTGCAGGTGCACTTATATATGTCATGAAAGTATGTCAGATAGACTTTTGTGGGAAAAATGCTAAGATTTCTTCTTAATGCAGTTATCTAAACATATTTAACATCAAAATTTGACTTACATATTTAAGATGGTCAACAAGATGAAATGCATCTGATTATAAACATGTATATTTTGTTCTTGCAGTACAGAAAAACACTCATTACCTGATGATCTTCGACGCTTTTGTTATATTGACTTGTCTGGCCTCATTAATCCTTTGCACACGATCAGTAATTAAAGGAATTCAGCTCCAAAAGGTGGGTATACCTCATTCCTTGAAAAGTCTTCATGTCTTGTGTAAATCTGATAAAACTTTTTCTTTCTTCCTTTCCCCTAGGAATTTGTAAGTTTTTTCTTATATTATTATAAGAAAGAAGTATCTTTCAGTGATCAAATGGAATTTGTCAATGGATGGTACATCCTGATTATGGTTAGTGACGTCTTAACTATTGTTGGATCAACTCTGAAGATGGAGATACAAGCCAAGGTAAGCTTTTTATGCTGTTGGGTGGAAGCAAAACTGATTGTTTCTTTCCCAGCTAGGTTTAAGTCTCTCACAGGACTTCAGACTGGTTATACTAGGTTCTGAGTGGCATGAAAATTTACAACTATCTTCTCCTGTGGAATTGTAGCTGAGATGCATTGTTTCTAGTTGCAGGATTTAAGAACTCCATATATCACTAGATATTTTAGATCTAATTATCTTTGCTCCTTTGTGAATCTAGGGAAGAAAATTAATCTCTGGAAGTTTAAGACAGTTGACTTCCTTTCCTCCCCATTTAGGACCAATTCTATTTGCTTATTTGATGGATTTTTTAAAAATGTAGCATTTAACTTTCTTTAGCCATTTAACAAGTGCTTAAGTAGCACAGAAACTCTCTCCTTAAACATCACTTCACTGCTTTCCCAGCTTCTGGTTTCCAGCATGTTCATAACAGGCAGTCACAGTCAGGTTCTAGGCCTTCAATTTCTAAAATAAACTTGATATAGAAAAAACCAAATCTTTTAAAAACATATTATGTCCAGCCATAATTAGGGAAGAAAAATTATTACAATCTGCTATCCTGAAGCTCTTTAATATTCAGATAATGTTGTTCTTTATCAAATTTGTAGTAGACTTTGAAGTGTGACATTGCAACACAACAGACTTTGAACAGTAGTGATGAAAGGATGGGTCTGAAATCCCTCTGGTGACAGCTTGACAATCATAAACACCTTGTACAAATTGACCTATCTTACCTTAGGAGCTATAAACTCCGTTCTTAGGAATAGAAAGAAGCTATGAGGAAGTTGGCTAAGATAAGACGTAACTCCATCCTGCTTTGGTAGAAGTGAAGACAAGAACAAGACTGGAGTAAGATCTTGCATTTGGGATTCCAATATCTTTTATATATATATACATTCATTTATATATGTTTCTATTTTAAGAGAGTAGTTTTTTGAAGCTTTTCTCTACAAGTACATTTCACTCCAGTTTGCAAGCCTTGTGGACATTATAACATGTTCCATGTTACTGTGTGAAAGTTAATGGCTGAATAACAAGTTCATATTGAAGTAGACTAAATTTGATTTTTATCAAGGTGTAAATGAATTATGCCAATATAAAGATTAGCCAACTCTTAGAGGAATAAAACCAGAAAATAGTGAAAACTTCTTATTCAAGTAAGCTGTCATGATCCATTTCAGAGTAGAGCTGCAGTTCAGGGAACAGGGTATATGCTAACTTGGAGGAAAACAGGCCAGTATGTGTAGGTGGAAAAAAATAGTGAAGTACCAATAAAATATAAATGAAGTTTCAGTTAGACTTAATTAGAAGCTAATTAGTCTTCTCCTTGATAACTTTCTGCACCTCACAGTTCCCAGCTACCTAACAAGATCCTTCTTAGCATTTATCTGAGCTCTGCTGACAAATCATGCTATTTTTTAAACTGCTTTGCCTATGTTCTGGGTGAACGTTTTTTGCTCTGTGGTTCTAAAGTCATGTGACCTCCAGTGCAGCTGTGCTCTTGACCTTGCAAATGAAGCTTCTCTTGTCAGAAGCTGCTTTGCAAACAGCCATATGTAAAGACATGTGAAATGAGTTACACTTGAAAGTGCCCATGCTCTTTGGTGGGGCTTCCGCTCTCTAGTGCATATTGCTCCAAACTAGTTTTTTATGGGAGAGATTGCCAAGGAAAACAATATTTCTTAACAGAGCTTTGTAGTAACGAGAGTCATGATTTAGAACCTGTCTATGTTCTTTCCTTTTTTCTTTTATTGCTCTTTTTTTTTTTTAGAGTCTGACAAGTTATGATATCTGCAGCATACTGCTGGGAACGTCCACTATGCTTGTGTGGCTTGGAGTCATTCGCTACCTAGGTTTCTTTCAGAAGTATAATGTAAGGATCTCCTGGGATCTTCGTGCTGTTGGTATTTATTCTGCTTGTTGCTATAAGAGGACTGGAAGAAATGCCTGGTTGAAGTCTAACTGTTTGCATTGCTTTGTGCAGCTTCTCATCCTAACACTGCGAGCAGCATTACCCAATGTAATGAGGTTCAGCTGTTGTGCTGCTATGATCTACCTGGGCTATTGTTTCTGTGGGTGGATTGTACTGGGACCATATCATGTGAAGGTAATACACTTAACAGGAAGAAAAGACAACTTGAATAACAGAATGGATTCCAAACAAATGAGAGATTACTACTGTTGTCTTCTAACCTTCCATGTCAAGGCTTCCCTTAATATAAAAATAGTGCATCTTCAACATGATGCTGCTCTGTTTGAGGAGTCTGACTTCCATGACTCAGTCAGACTTTCCTTGAGTTATGAAAGCTCTGGGTCAGCAGTGGAAGCTGCCATGACTCCCAATCACATGTTGGTGTTTTGAGAAATAATTTTCATCTTGCAGAACATCGGTGTCAGACTAAAGCTTTGGGCACTTTATTCTTATCCCTTTTAAAAGTGAAATTGGCTTGTCTGAATTGAATGTGTATGTGTACAGGAGGTAGTAAACTTTGTTCATTCCTCAAAGGTTTTACTGTTTTCACCTTGTGATACCCTAGGCGTACAAAGAGATCAAGGCAGTCAGGCATCAGCTGTTTATCTTCTTCAAGTTGTGTACAGTCTTTGAATCCAAATAAAGCAACAACGTATGTCCTTGTCTCCTTCCCTACTCTCTAGTTTCGCTCTCTGAACATGGTTTCCGAATGCCTTTTTTCATTGATCAATGGAGATGACATGTTTGCCACCTTTGCAAAAATGCAGCAGAAAAGTTACTTGGTGTGGTTATTCAGTAGGATATACCTCTACTCCTTCATCAGTCTATTCATCTATATGGTGCTGAGTCTCTTCATTGCACTCATTACAGATACGTATGAAACTGTCAAGGTAAGCATGGTCTTTTTCTCTTTGTTTGGAATAAAAATGCAAAATTGATGCTATCAAGACTCTCACCTCCCTCAATACTTTGACTTGCAGTGCATGCCAATTTAAAGAATAAATCTAAGGGCTGCTTTTGAGGGTGCAAAGTGAAGATGAGAGGTTTTAATCCCTCCCAACTTCAGTTTTCTTACAAGCCTATCTGATTTCCTGCTCCAGTGGAAGCTAAATGTCTACTAAAAAGCCATAATTTCATATTTGGGTCTGTGTATCTTCTCATTTCAGACTTGAGAAATGTCTGAAAAGTGGTCGGAGGAGGATTGGGTTATTGTATATTTTATCTTTGCTAAAGGTTTAACTAAATATCAATTTTTAGCACTACCAGCAAGATGGCTTTCCAGAGACAGAACTTCAGAGATTTATATCACAGTGCAAAGACTTACCAAACTCTGGCAGGTACAGGTTAGAGGAGGAGAGTTCTACATCTGTCTTCTGTTGTTGTAATGGTATGTACCTATATTAAAATTATACATTAAGGTATATGCAAAAGCAATGCACCACAAAATATCCCTGGTATAATGTTTTGAAGAGTACTCTATTTTTGGGGGGTGGAGGGTGAAAAAAAATGCACAAAAATCCCAAACTGTTTCTGATGCTCTAGAATGGAACATTTGAGCAAAATATCTGCAGCCATCAAACTCCTTAGGAGAGATAAGGGAACTTCTTAAATTAAGAGTCACTTAACATATGAAAAATAGTACAGAAAGTTGGATAATACATACAGTAACTCGGGAACCCTATATGTATAATGTGCAAGCATTAACATTTCCTGTACTCACTGCAGGAATTAAAGAACTCATTCAGTGTCTTCTTACACACTTTTTAATGGCACCTCGTGCAGTAAGGTGTCCTAATTTAAATAGTAGCAGGCCTGAAACTTAGGGAGAAAATCAGCTTGCCAAGGCTTTAAGACAGCATTCAATTTAAGATACTACCACAGCACTTGCAAAAGCATTGCCCAACTTTGACTATGGAGAGCTTAATGCTTCAGTTATTTGAAGTTCTGTTTCTTCAGGAAAACTGATGGCAGGATATGTGGTTTATATTTAACCTGGCTGGCAGCAACTCTGAGTCTTGCTTGCTGAAGGGTCCCTTGGTGGGGGAGTTTTAATATATTTGCAGCTTGATTAAAAAGATCAAAGGCCTTTGCAGCTCCTTGTTATTGGGCTTTACTGGTGTGCTACATTGTTATATGCCAGATAAAATATATTTATGAGGTGGAGGAGATGGGGACAGATTTTTGAAGCAGGGAGACGACAGAGCCTGTAATGAGCCAGTCCAGAGCAGAGACCTGCTGTTCTGACTGAGTGCCTTACTGGAGATGAAAGTGTGGGATGAAGCAGAGCTGGACATCTTGCTCCTGGGTAAAGGGCACAGACATGTTAATGTTTCCTTTTGTGCACACACCTCTCAGTTTAACCAGGCAAGAAACCAAATGTGAGGTGGGACAGGGTGGGGATGTAATAGTTTTCCCACCGTGAGGTGGGGATCAGGACTCACGAAAAGTATTTGAAAAGAAAACTTGGTTATTCCCAAGCAACTTGTTCTTGCGGAGTATGGGCAGCCAGCAGCACCCTGGACTCAAACAGAGCTGTCAACATTTAAGCGCCTTGTTTCAGAGCCTTGCTTCCTAAATGAATTACCTACTCTTTAATTGTTTGATCCTGGTGCCAAATGTTTGATTCACATGCGTGCCTCGTACCATGCATGTTAGTGTTACAAACTGTATTTTCTTTTTTAATCTGGAAGTAGTGTGTTTCTTTCTCTAGAAGCTAGATGGGCCGATTTTGCAGTTGTCTGTAAATACTGGACATTTCTTCATTATCTCTGTACTGTGGCCTTCTGGTTTTACTTTGAAACAAATGACCTGTAGGAGTAAATAAGTATCTCAAGCGGGATGTCACGTTATCAGTTCTATGGCTTCTGCTCCTGAAATAGTCATATGGTCTTGCAGGACACATAAGGCTTTTCTTAATTCTTTCACATGCTTAAAATGTTATATGGTGATTCACAGCAGTTTCTTATCAGTGTGTGTCAAATTAGTAATCAAATAGTTCAGAAACATTTTTAAAGCTCCTTGCACAATGTAACTATGATTTTCATGCATGCACTTGACAACTTTCCTCTCCTTTTCTTTACAGGTTGTAGTGAACATATTTAATGGACTGTGAGAGTGTATCATAGAGGCTTTAAAGCAGCACACATTGCAATAACTGGACAGTGAGCTGGTGGAAAACCTTATACCTAAAGCCGGAATTTGCTTATCCCGAAAAACAGTGTAAATCTGTGGCAGAAGCTTAAGATAAGCTCACAGTCTTTCTGATTAGGCACCTATCACTGCTAGTTCAGGGGTTTGGGGGGTTTGGGTTTTTATTAGCTTTGTTCTATTTGTTTCCTCAGTTAAATTGCGCTAGAATGCAAAGGGCATTAAAAAGCTGTCTGTGTTCGGAGACTTGTCTAGATTATGCGAGTAGACTAGCAATGCAGGAACTTTCAACTACAATTAGAAACAGTGCTGGGCAACTGCAGCTTTGATCACCAACCTAGTGCTCAGTACTGCAGGCATTATCTAGTTGTGGCTGACCCATCACTAAATGAATGAAAGCTCACTCTATAGCCCTCTGAATTTTTTGTTTATCTGCATTCATGGGAAAATAAACTAAAACTATGATCTTTGGTGTAATTTGTTTCTGTAGACATTACAGTGAATTAATGCACAAACCATTCAAATATGGCTGAGACCATAAACTAAGTATTTCTATAAACATAAGTAGCACTTGATGTAAGTGGCAGTCTCTTCTCAGAGAGGCCCGGTATATGCCAGGCCAGAACTGAAATGTGAGGGGTGAGCTGAGTGGAGAAACGTAGATGTTCTCCAATATCCAGCACTGAGTAGGATCACTTAACAGTCTTCAGCTCCGCAGTGTGATGACCTTACGTTTTTAAAGGAAAACTCAGACAGAAGCACTTTCAAAATATCTTTTTTTTTTTAATGTGAAACCTTCCTCTGGTACACAAGTCTGTAAACCTGAATTCTAAACTAATTTAAATGCACAGAAGATATGCCTGTGAGAGTTCTCTCTCTCCACACTTTAGAAACTGGATGTTTCCTACCAACTTACTAGCCTGGTACTGTCAGTGGCTGTCTGAAACATTAGATCTTATGGAAAGTTCAGTTTTGACAACTTAGTTTATATACTTTGTTGATTGTGATACCTTTTAATGGATGCCTTATTTTCTATACTCTATTCACTCTGGAAGCAGAATAGAAAACCAAAGGGAAGCATATTTTAGATCACTTGCATTTATCAGCAACATTCCTGTAGCTGTGTGTTATGATGTATAATGCTGTGCACAAAGGTGGAGGACACAAAACATGTTCTGTCTAAATGTTTACACATTGTAAACGCGCTACAATAAACACTTCCAGTTGCAGTAAGTATTGGGTGTGTCAGTATTCATCTTAAGAGTAAATATGTTGCCAGGTTAATATAGGAGCTCCTTTGTTTTTTTTTTTTAATAGCAATATGTGGTTTCTGATACAAAGAGGCACATGGACTGCATGAACTTGCATTTCGTGTAGTCAAGATGGTACCTGTGGTCCCTGGTCCCAGCTGATCCTGTTGAACAGCGTTTCAGAGTTTTTGCCATAGGAACAAATAAGCGAGTATTAAACCTTACACTACATGAAGTTCAAATTCAGCAAAGTCAAACCAAATGCAAGGTGTAGGCAGAACAGATTACTCTCAGTATCTGAAAGTTTCTGATATTGAAGCCTTTGTCTTCTAACAGTCACCTAATATTGAAGACTTTTGAAGTTTTTCAAGGAGATTCAAGGCAATCTGCTCTCGAAGCATGACTATTAAGAGAGTGTGTTTTATACTGACACATTAAACTCCTTATGAACCTTCAACAACACGTAATATATAACATCCACATCACAATTGTATAAAATTGTTTGTGCAAGGAATTCTTGACAAGGATGGCAAGCGCTTTAAGATCACTGAACTGCAGAAGGCTGACTTCTTAGCAAGGCTTTTTCATACAGAGTTAAGAGAAAGCTAAGGTTGATAACTTGCTCAAAATGCAGATGAATTTTGTAAGCAGCTATGGAATACTTTGCCAATATAGTTATAAGGCAAGTAGTAGTCTGATTTCATTTAGAAGTGGGGCAGAGTATATGCTTCATCACTGCTCACTTACAAAACTGGCAAAAAATAGCAACAAAGTTTGACAGAGCTCTAAAACACAAATTCTTACAGAGTTTTATAGAAGTGAGGGGAAATCATGTTAATTGAAGCCTGCAATATGAGGATGAGGCATGGAAAGCTACAATGGGTCACCCCAAAGCAGGAATAGATACTGCATGCAGATTTTTTCAATTTCTAATAGGAGAAATCTTCCACTGAAGACTGGTCTCTGTTGCCTGAAGGGCAAAGTTCATTGTGAAGCCAGTCAAGGCTGTGTTCTCTAGCCTACTGGCTGCATTTGAGATTAAGTGCAGCTCTGCCAGGAGATCTGTGGCTGCTGTGTGGGGGGGCACATATAACATACATGTTTATATATTGTGTGCTGGTTATGGCCTTGCAGAGCCAAGGAGTGTGATAATGATCTTCATATTCTAAAAAAAGCCCTTGTAACTTTGTCTAGACTTCAACAGTGGTGAGTGATCTCAACGTTAGCAATGCTAGTAACACACGTAAGGCTGAATCCTGGAGACATCTGTATCTTTATGCTGATACAATCAAGCAGGCACAGATAGAACTCTAAAATGGAGGTGGGGAGAGCAAAGAAACAGATAAAGCATCAGATAAACTCATTATGCTTCAAAATGCCATCCTATGGAAAACAAGGCTTTCAATGCTGTCCAAGAAAGTGTGGAGAGGTAAGAGAGTTCCTTTGTTTGGATTCTCACTGGGCTCCTGAAAGAGTTGCCTGAAAAATACCGATAGTCAGTATTTCTTCCTGAAAATAATTTGCAGGGTGCTAAATGTGGGTAACAGCTGTTTTCATAGCAAGGTTCACTTCAATGCCAATGTTTTGCATATGCCCAGGCAGTGAGAGCTTGTTTTCCGCAGAGCTCAGATCTCTTAACAGAATGAAGAGAGAGGTGGGGTCCATACTTGTTTCTAAGTACTGGCTCCTATGTTGGATAGAAGCATGTTCTTGAGTAAACAGTGTGCATGGAAAAGAGGAAGAAATCAAATCCAGATATGCTCACACCTTTCTGATACAAAAAACGTGTACAAGCATAATTTATCTCTGGCACATGGGGGGAAAACCAGATGCTGCTGTAGAAGACCAAACCCACGATTGCATCTGTTGGGGGAATCTTCTAGCCTGAGGCAGTAGCTAGTAACACAAGCTTCAGAGGAAGCCTTAAGAAAACTTTCATGCGTGAGCTGACATCATGCTCTTGCAGCTAATTTTGAGTAATAGCACATAGATGTTTGCCTGGGCTTTTGTTCCTTCTTCTCCCTTAAACAGGGTGACTGTAACCAAACACAGCATCATCCGAGCGCATTGCACAAGGGTCCTACCCTGCCTGTCCCCACCGCGTGGGCAGGTAGAGAGCTCACAGCTGCTGCAATGAAGCCCCTCATAATTCTTCATTCTGTTGTGAGCACCCTAGTTCGGAGTAACCACATCCTCTGAGGGGCCAAGTACCTTTTCCGCTGCGAAACGACCCGCTCTGTAGTAGCTCGTCCCACCCGCCCGCCTTCCCTGCGTGTTGCCGCCTTGCCGACAACCGCCTCCGCCGCGCCCGACTTCCCTCAGCGAGAGCCGGACTCCGCTGGTGACCGCTGCCGAGGCAGAGGCGGCGGTGGCGGTGGCGGGGCAGAGGCGGCTGCAGCGGCCGCGGGGCACGTGTG
>VZZY01015705.1:257513-284123 GCA_013400335.1 Eurystomus gularis
GGCTCCTGCTCACTGGCGCTCTCGGCTCGCTGCAGAAGGTAGGTGCCCGCTGCCTCCCCTCTCGGGCTCGCGTTGTCCTGCCCGTGGCAGCTCGGCAGCCTCCCCGCCGCGCCCGTCGCCGCGGGCTGCGGAGCGTTTTGCGGGTGCCCCCGACGGTGTCCTGCGCCCCCGGCAGCTGCTTGGCGGCTGGTAACGCTGGCAGCAGTGTAGATGGAGGAGCGGGGTTTTCCCCCCCTCAATTTCTTGGATTTTGCTTTTTTTGAAGTGCCGGGCGATGCCCTCCTCTGCGGGAGCAGAGGGGGACACGGGGCTGCCCCAGTCCCACCTGTAGCGCTCAGCTCCGTGGTTTCAATCTCGTTAACACCTCTTCGAGGTGTAGAGCTCAAGTAGGTGAATGGCCCTCATAGGGAGCTCTCTGACGGACAGTTAGCGTTGCTCCTGCAGTGAATTACTTTGTTTGTTTAAAGTGAATGGGTGCTCGAGGGCGGCTTAGCCACTTGATTCAATGATGCTTTTTCTGCTAAGTGAGGAGCTACCTACTAAAAGCGTATTACATAAGTAGTTAACTGCAAGCTGTAGTCACTAGTGTTGAAACCTCTTTCCTGAATAGAAATGCTGAGCTTTAAAGTGCCTCGCTAGGAAACGTTATCTGAACGACAGGCTGTCCTACCAGCTACAGCATTGCAGTGGTGGCTATCCTAATACAACTCGTAGAATTGAATTAGTAGCTATTATTTGTGACGCATAGCACTTAACGACACTTAGGTATGAGTTTGAACATGCATAGTACGGTTAGTCTTCATTCACAAAACTTGCTTGTATCAGTGCTTTACGAAACATACTATGTAAACCCGTGGAGTGGTGTGGACTGGTGTGGCTGGATTGAATTATTCCATTACTCTTGAGCTAGGTGTTTTGTTTGGGTTATTTTTAGATTATTAGGCTAATAAACGTTTGGTAGAACTAGGTGGTTTGTTTTAAATGTGGTAAATCACTGTTATTAACTCAGAGCGTATTGACTTTTTAATGCTTCAGTTGAGGGTTCTGTTCTGCAGATTTAATGCCGTTCATTTGGCTGTTACTTGAATCTGTCCTAGAAACGAGTGGATTAGAAAACAGTTGCTGCATCCCACCTATTGCCAAATGGATTATTTCTTAAGTATTACGTCAGAGAGCACCTATTCTTTTTGGAAGACAAAGCCCAAAGGCTTCTTCTTGAGCAAAGAAGTATGTTGCTTTCCTCGGCCAAATTTCCTCCTCACAGTTTCTACAGCTAATTAATAAAGGAAGCTAAAGGCATCAGTGACAATAGTCACTAGCCAGTGGAGTTAAGTGGGGGTTGTGTAAAAGTGAAAGTATTGTTATTAGTAAAGGTCAAGTTTCTAGAATAGTTGTAAGGGCTTGAAAGACAACTTTGGAAAAAACCCACCAGGTCTTCCATGGTATGTATTTGAATAACAAAGGAAATAGGGCTTGTTATAAAGTTTGCTGGGGTTTTTTGTGGTTTTTTTTGGTGTTTTTTTTTTTCTTTGTCACTTCGGATATGCTTTTACTAGAACCTTAGGGGAGGATTTTGCTGAGGTCTTGGAGTGGTTCTTTTGTCATACCTTCGTGCTTTAAATCTTGACCAAATCCAGCTTAAACCTGCTGCATTTCCTCTTTCTTTCTACCCACTCCTGTGGTGTTTACTCTGGGTTGGGTCTTGCTCATTGTGTACCCACACAAATGCTTCTGCCCATTCAAGAGAAGCTATTAACAGGAGCAGGGATGTCTTTGAGTGTCGGTGAAGGATCGAAATATGTATGTACCTGTTTCCTTAGACAATACTTACAGTTATAATTATCATATGCTTTTCTGTCAGATATGTTTACATTTTTTATGGTTTTTTATATCTTAAACATTATTAAAACTAGTCCAGTATGGTTTGGTTATAAATTTAAATAGGGATGTTTTTCGTGGTTTCTTTTTCTTCAAACCTGTACTGTATTTTTCCTGTCTCAAAACTTAAATCAGCATACCTCCCATCATCTTCATGAATGATTGATTTAAAACTGTGTAATAAAGATAACCTTTGCACTTCTAATGTTAAAATAGATTTTTTGGGTTTTTTTTCCTTTCGCTTCCTCTTGTGAGGAAACACCACAGTGTTGACTTTACTTTTTGTAAGTCTAATTCGTCTTCTTCTGAGGCAGTTGGTTCTAGCAATTCGAATGTGCTTTGCAGTCTACAGATGTAGAATACCTGTAGACTTCGGGCAGGTAGGACAAAAGAAATAAATACATCTGAAAACTTGGAATTGATGCTTTGGGTTTTGATCTTGAGAGAAAATACTATCCTTTGTAAAACTCAAAAAATTGGGAATGATTTTCTGGATGGTAAATGAGACTGGTAATCACCTTACGTAGCCAGTTTCAGATAAGAATGCTTTGCCTTAATACATGGAGGGAGGAAAAAAGTTACAAGTTTGGTACTGATCTTTGTGCAAAGTAAGGAAGTTCTGACAATTGCGATACTGGAAAACAGGATTAAAAATATTAGAAGGGGAAGGTTTTCAATGTCCTATTCAGTTGAGAGGGAGAAACTTAGAGTTATTCAAGACACCTACAACAACAGTCCTCCGTGCTCGTTCTTCTGATTTTCTTACATGTCCAGATATTTAAATAAATACCTGTGATTTTAGCCCTTAAAGCTGCATGTTCATACAGAAGCATGCTGTGAAGTCTGTTCTGGTTGTTTAGTCTTTAGGGCACGTTTTTCTAGTGATAGAATGTGGGTTATTCACAGAAATGTGTTAAGTGGCCTCTCTTTATTTCAAATGTTTAGTTTTGAGAAAGAGATAAATGTAGGCTTGCTATTACTATTAGAGATCCTGTTATTTAATGTCTATTTTCTGAGAAATGTTGTGTAAATATTATGTTTTGCTGATCTAATGTGATTGAATGATTTTTTTTTAATGATGTGACCGTAGGGAAATATTTCTTGCATTTTGCTCTAAAACAAACAAACAGAAAACTTACAGTCCTTTTATGTCTTGTGGTGATCTGAGGTGAAACTGCGATTTGAGAAAACTGTCTCCCAAAGTGTTCTGTTGGTTTCTAATTAACATATTCTTTATGGCAGAAATGTGATGGCTCAGTCAGATTTAGATCTAAAAGAGACAGCTCTGAAAGAGGATTTGAAGTTTTACTTCATGAACCCATGTGAAAAATACAGAGCAAGACGTCAAATACCATGGAAACTGGCTTTACAGATTTTGAAGATACTTATGGTTACTACACAGGTAATCCTTCTGCTGTTCTCACTCTTGGAAAGTGTAGCAATGATGTGCAGGTGAAGAAGGTCTGTGGTACTGGGCCTTTGCCATCCATAGATATGTAGACTTGAACTTCTGCTTCAGTCCAGAAAGAAAAAACACTATGAAAGGTATATTGAGGCGGAAGAATAACATAAACTAAATTACAAAAGCCTCCTGGAGATTTTGGGGCAGTAATTGACCAGGTATTTTGCTGGTTTTAAGGTAACACTTCAAAGCAAATTACTCTTCCCACTAAATCCATCACTGTCTCCAGGCTTAGTGTCACAGTACTGCTCCGTGTTCTGCTTCCTGTTGTGTTCACAGATCATAGCTTCACTGGACTGTTTCAACAGTGGTATTTCTTGAAATCTGGTCCGTAACTTGAAACGTACATCTTCAATGTGAAGATGGTACAGTCTCTGGGGGTGACTGGGCTACGAGAATAGGATGTGCCCCTTGCTTCTGTCATCAAATGATGCATTTCAAACAGTTGGGTGCCTAGATTGGTAGAAGCAAAGAAGAGGGTGTTTTTAAACTGCCCTGGTATCGTAGTGTAGTTGCTTATTTTACAGTCCACTAAGAAATGGTGACTGGAGGTTGCGGGAAGCAAAATGAGATACATGTATAAGCAGAAATTACTTTTCTGGACCTTCGAAATGCAGGTCTCTGACATCTGACACTGTAAGACCAGCTAAATATACAACTCCTAAAAACATGCTGACTTGCAGAATTCCAGGTTTGTGTTTGACTTGCCCACTAGAATGAAGCGTAACCCCAGCTTGCATGTCTCTGTGTTTTATTGACCGCTCTCACTCATCTCCTGCTAGAAAGACATGCAGAGTCTCTGACCCTGCTGGGGTCCGAGAGGGTCCGGCCTCTGCTGCTGCCGTGCCATGCAGCGTCCTGGCTGAGCTCGGTCTCCAGGCGGGAGTAGGAGACTGTGCTCGGTCTGTCTCGGCAAGGCTAGCTAAAATGAGCTATTAATGCTAGTGCTGGCACAATTGTGACCCGTAAGGACAGAGCTGCTGAAAACAGGGAGCATATTAAGGTCTGTGGAGGAGGAGGGGATGGGTGAGCAGTGTGAGCTAGGAGGAAAGGGTGCTCCATCTTTCTTTACTGGCATCTGCATCTCTGGTGTGGGTTATTGCCCTCTTTTCAAAGACAGGGAAGTAGCTTTTATGACTAATGAGATAAAATACAATTACACATGGCTCTGAAAAGGTTCAATACTTTCACTCTATCTATCCTAACCTGCTGATTTATATTCTTGGGACAGTCATTGAACATGTAATTTTTCTGTCTGCTGTCCCTGTGTCCTGCTATCCTTTCTGAGCAGAAAGGGTTCTCTGCTGCTTGTCTTTCAAAGGCCATAAGATTTTCTGGGTTGATGCTTAAGATTTTTCTTGCCAGCCCTGGGTCTTGCTCAGATGCCAGACAGGTAGTCAGCAAGAAAAGGAAAATAGTTTCTGAAGAAAAGTGCTGCTGCTCTGCAGGGAGGTCTCAAATGTGAGCTAATGGTAAATGGAGAGGTTCAACAAGCATCTCTGTATTTCAGAATGAGGGTAAGACCCTCGAAGGACAGCTTAGGAATACATAAGCCACCTTCCAGCTGTTTCTGCTGGATGCCAGGCTGTTAGTTATGACACTTGTGGCTTCTTCGGTGTGGTGCAGCAGCTGGGGTATCTGCCTGACTGAAAAGCAGAAGAGGCTTCTGTCCCAGCATAGGGAGTGTGTTTTACTCTAATGCTGTGCTGAAATCCCCAAGGGAGTCCTCCAAGGAAACCCAGCTGAGTATGTTTTATTTCTTTGTACTGTGGCTGGAAGATCCCTGATTTTTTTAGAGATACTAACTAGAGTGCTGCAGATTTGTTTTTAGTGTTCAGTTAGTGATTTTTTTTTTTTCAGTTGACTGAAGATTTAAATAAATTTTAAATCAACCATTTATAAGAATGAAGATCAGGTCTTAACCTGAAGACTGTACATATCCAGCAGGGCTGACATCCCTTTTTTCTTTGTCCTGGCTGTGACTTTGCTGTACAGACTGGCACTAAATAGTCCTGCTGCATGTATTATTGTAGCCTGGCCCAGATCTAAGCAATTACTTTCTAGGACAAAAGATGATGTATTCCAGTGACAGCAGGGGGAATAGGTGTGCTTCCCAGTTTCCATTGTTTTGAATGAAGGAATTTGGTTGTTAGTTGAACCTGCCTGTTTGCTTTGGTGGATTTCTAAGTTGACAGTTCTTTTGCCTGAAGTTTCCTACTCTTGCTTCTTCTCTATTTCTGCCAGTTTCTTATGGGGCTTGGAAACTCCATGCACTGAGACAGTTTCATGCTTGCTTTTAGTAAGCAGTTTAAACCTAGGATGAAAGGTTAGCTATTTGGGGCTTGGGATATCATTCTGCTACTGTGCCTGTGAAGAAACTCATTGCCCTTTTTTCTTCTTCTTTTTTTTTTTTTCCTGGCTTATAGGCTTCATTTATATGTTTTCCTTGATGGTGGTGAGAATAGGAGCATGCATATGGTAGAGCAACACACATCTGAAGAGTAACCCTGCTATTTGCTGCTGCTTCTTATTATAGCCTCCTCAATCAGCACCTGGGTTGGGCAGGTGATGCTTTTTGTTGCTGTGGGGTCCCACATAGGTTTGCTCTAATCCTGTGCTGTGCCAGAGGTTGGAAGAAGGTGCAGGAATTTGTTCCATAGCAAAGCAGGGCATTTCTGTGGTAGCAGCCTGTGCTGTTAGGTTAGCTCTTCTGTCATTTGCACCCTCAACAAAAGGCTTGGCAAATTCCGCTTAGAGTTACTGGTCCAGGATGTGTGAAAGTTGGCAGTGATCTGTCTGTTTAGTTGCTGTACTGTAAGTTTTGGAAACATTAGGAGACCCATATTTGTGTTTCTCTTACCCTGCATGTAATAACCTTGACTTAGTAGTCTTATGGTACTAGTTAACAGATTCTTTGGTCCTATTGTAGCAGGGTTACAGCAACAGGCACCTTTGTTTTGTATTTGTTAAAATTCAGAGCTGTTTCTGAAATGTTGCTGCTTCACCAGTGTTCAAAATGTTGTTTGTTTTGTTGTTTGTTTTTTTTTTTCTCTTGTCAGCTTATTTTTTTTGGTTTGAGTAACCAGCTGGTGGTCTCGTTCAAAGAGGAAAATACTATTGCTTTTAAACACCTATTCCTGAAAGGCTATTCTGGAGTTGATGAAGATGACTACAGCTGCAGTATATATACACAACAGGATGTTTATGATAGCATTTTTTATGTTATTAATCAGGTAAGTGTGTGTATGTGTTTATAATGATGGTGTTAAAGCCAAAGCTCTAGTTATAAACTTCTGATAAGATTCTAGTTTTCTGTTTCTGTTCTTGGATTTCAGTTTCGGTATTTCAGCGGATCAGTGTAGATGAGGTGTCCTGATGTTCATGTGTAGATATCTTCACTTTTGTCCCTTGGAGATGAATCTAAACCAAAATTGTACTAGGGTGGTGCGTAGTCCTGAAATTCAGAAAGTTTGAAAATCGGTCATCTTGCACGAAGTGGAACCTTTGCTTAGGTCTTACTTTGAAGAGCTATGGGCCTGAATATACCTATGCATGGTATTCAAAAAATTTGTACTTACAGCTATACTGAATTGCAGCTTTGTAGTAAGTGCCAGAGGCCTCAAAATGGGGCATACGGTACTTCCAGGAATGTAGGGGCACTCTCCCTGGTTAGGAATGGTATTTTAAAGAACAGTCCTTTACAATTGTGGAAGGAAAGTGGATAAATCTAGGATGAAAATTCAGTAAACTTTTTCTTGTATTTAATACAAATACATTCAAAACTCATGAAATGAAAGTGTGTGTAAAATGAAACGTCTTGTGTTTGGGGATGACAATAAGCCCAGAAACAACTCACACTGGTTGAATAGAAGGTGGCTTTAATTTTCCCTGATCTTCAGACATCAGCTCTGATGCTTGGTGTAAAGCAGTTTTGCTGCTGTCAGTTATGCCCAGCAGGCATCTGGGAGTCATAGTGGTGCGAAGGTTATACCCCCTTCTTAAACATTCGCTCACGTGAGGGCTTGCTGCTCCTCTGCCATCTCCTCTAAGTTGCAGCAGAGCCATCAACAGACCAAATGTGCTGTCTCTGCTGTGCTGGCTAAGGCCAAGACTCTTACTCTTGGTATGTTAATGGAGTGCTGAAGTTGTTTTCTCAATCTTCCTTAGAACTTTCAATATTGCCACTATTTCTGCTATAAACTGTGCTCTTTTTCTTGCTTGCTTTGTCTGACTTTCCTTCTTTTGTAGGCACTAAGGCTGAGGTGAAATCCAGATAGAAGAAGTAGAGAAATAATAGATTTATATCCTCAAGGGTGAGCCAATGTGTGATAGGAGGCATCAGAAAAAGGTCTCTTTATAAAGGTCTCTATGTTGTATAAATGTAGACATATCCTTTAAGGAGATTAAACTTGTGTGATCTGAGTTCTTTAGTGTTGTATGGAGCTCTTGAGACTTTTTTTTATCACATGCAGGACTTCAAAAAGTGTATCTCCAGGTGAACATTATGACTTGTGTTGCTTTTGGGGGGTTTTTGTTTGTTTATATGTTAAAGATGCCTTCTAGAAGTAGCCAAGCAAGGTGACTCCTAAGTTTTACTTTGAAATGGGCAGCCAGAAGCCATAGGTTTTGGTGTTTTGATTTGAGTTTTAATTTGAAATGTGTGATTGATTGGAAGGGGGGGGGGTGTTGCAGAGATAGGGCAAACAGAAGGATATGCTATTACAGAAGATGGTAATAGCAGACAGAAAAACAGGAGTTATAAAAACTTTAGACTTTGTGTAATGTACTACTGGGATATTTTCACACTTTGAAAAAAAAAATTAAAAAGAACCCAAAACCCCATACTTTTCCACTTGGAAGGGTAGACAGCTTTTCCTTACTCCTCTTATGGGCCCAGTTTGGAAGTTTCTACTATGAAGAAGCTGTGTGGAGTTGTTGCACTTGTGTCCTGCCCTATGGCAGAGTCTGTAGCAGCCAGCAGAACAACCTGGGCCTCTATCTGTGGCTGCTTAGAAATACGTAAATGGAAGTTTTGCTTTTACTGTTATACTGTTGCATAGCATTTGAAAGTGGCATGTGAGTAACCCAGAGCCATGTGTTATGCTGTCAGGAGGGCAGAGCCTGAAAGCACACGTGGATGAAGCAACGCCTTTTAGATGCAGTGATCTGGAGATGTCCTCAGAGGGATGTGGAGTTGTGACTAACTACTGTTTCCACTCACTTGACCTGCCTTAGTCAGAGTTGGCTTCCTTAGTTTACTCTGAGTTAAGGTAATGTTCTGACAGGGTATGGAGGCCATGCTTTTCTCCTGGGCTGTCTAAACTTGTTGACAGCTCAGCCATGAGGACACAAAGCAGTACTGTGAGGCAGAGCTTTGGATGGAAATGTGGTAGTTCCTGTTGCAGTTCCTTTTGGATGTGAAATAAATGGCTGTTAATGGCTGCTGAAATTTTGTACCCCACAACATGGGCTAGTGACCCTAATGCCCATAAGAAGGATGAAATAGGACAACTTTGAATTATGCATAATAACAAAATCCATGTTTAAGGGGAAAGGGGTCTAATCTGTATCGAAGCCAGGTGAACAATGAAAAAAGGAATGAAAAGCCTTGCCTGACTTCCCATGTTTATTTACTTCAGGCCTCCTGGGAAGCTAAATGCTTTCTTCAGAGCAGACCAGTGCTGTATGCTGCCACAAGCTCTCTTGCTAGGTGAGATAACAATAAAAAGAAATTACTAGATGTTTATGCCTTCGTCCTTGAAGGCTGTGGGTCTATCTGGCTTCTCTTGGAAAAGTTAGCTGGTGCTAAGATGACCTGGCAGGCAGCTGCCTTTGTGGTTAGTCATTGATCTCAGCTGTTGAGGAGTCAAGAACCACAGGGAGAGTGGTGTCCCAGGGGTTTGCCTCGCTTGTGCAGGACTGGAAGGCGTGACTCCAAGGATCAGAGGATGTATCTTGTTTCCAGCACACTGAGGACATATGAAAGGCAAGTCAGGAGAGGACTGGTCTTGAATGGAGTTCTTTGATGGTGCTCAGGGCTGATCCACCTGTGGACAATGCTTGGCTTGGCATAGCTTTATTTGCTTCCACTTGTAGTCCTTGTTTCAAGTGTATCTTAACGTATGAAGAAGGTGACTTGTACTGTAAGCAAAAAAAAAAAGTGCCTTCACCACAGGCCTGTTTTCAGTTGCTTCTGTGCTTGTGTAAAGCAGGCAGGCTAAATTACATGGAGCTTGGGCAGCCTCCAAAAGTGTTCTGTGGTTGCTGGTTATATAGTAAACACATGGCTTCCTTCTAGTCGCCAAGGGAGCAGCTTTGGTTTTGCTCTTGGGGTGGATTGGTTAAGAACTGTGACTTGGACTGTACAAAAAGCAACCAAGTTTCAAGTGGTGTGAGCACCAACACCTTCATGAGAAATACATATGATATCCCTGGACTGTGTGTGGTCAGTAGCAATACTGCATTGAAGTCACTGCTAGGCATCTAATTAAAAGCTGTCTGCTGGCTTGCTGCCTGGCACATGGGTAATCATTTGCAGGCAGCCCAGTAGGTACAGGGCTCCCAGTCACCAGGATGCCAGTCGGTACTAATTACTGGCTGGCAGCCCTCTTAGCTGCTCAATGAGATATCCACTCTCAATTTACAGACTTTATGTGAAAGTAAAGATTTTGGGGGGTTGTTTTTTAATGTTAAAAGTTATATTAATACATGTAACTTTGAGATAGCAACTTGCAATCTAATGCAAAAAAGACAACTATCTCTGTAACTTCTGTTTTGTTTTTAAACTAGTACAAGCAATTAAAGAACATATCTCTGGGGGCAGTTGGTTATGAACACGAAGGATCAGGTTTAAAAATCTGTAAACAACAATTCAAGAAAGGCATGATGCTTCCTTCTAATGATACACTGAACACAGATGTTTCTACAGAAACAGGTATAGTATTATACTAAAAATGTCTTGCCATGGAGTACTTCTAATGCTAAGTCAGTAAAGTTTAAAACCAATAGCTTTTTGTGTGGCAATCATAGGAACATTAACATGCTTTTAGTTCATTTCCCTCTTGATTTTTAGTACCTCCCTAGAAATGGCAACTGTATAGACTATAGGAAGCTCTTACCAACTGCTGTCATTAGTGGGTTGTGGCTTGGTTTGAGTTTTGGTTTGGGTAGGTCTTTTTTTTGTTTCCACCCCTGCAGAAAGTTCAAATACAGAATCCTGGATGCTGGCGAGGCTGTACCTTCAGTAGGTGGGTGTCCTTACCACCTCTTATAGCTAAGTCCTTGCTGTTAGTCTCCCAAGGTTTACTATGTGAATGTCATGGTTTAACATCAGCCAGCGACTAAGCGCCACACAGCCCCTCCCTCACCCCCTGCCCCATTTGGGATGGGGGAGAGAATCAGAAAAGTGAGAAAACTTGTTGGTTGAGATAAAGACAGTTTAATAAGTACAGCAAAAGCTATGCACACAAGCAGAGCAAAACAAGGAACTCTTTCAGTAGCCAATCAGCAGGCAGGTGTTCAGCCATCTACAGGAAAGCAGAGCTCCATCACCAGTAATGGCTACTTGGGAAGACAAATGGCATCACTCCAAACATCCTGCCCTTCCTTCTTCCCCCAGCTATATATGCTGACCTTGGTGTGTTGGGGTCAGTTGTCCCAGATGTGTCCCCTCCCAACTTCTTGTGCGCCCCCAGCCTACTCATGGGTGGGGTGAAGTGAGGAGAGAAAAGGCCTTGACTCTGTGTAAGCACTGCTCACCAATAACAAAAACGTCTCTGTATTATTAGCACTGTTTTTAGCACAAATCCAAAACACAGATTCATACCAGCTACTATGAAGAAAATTAACTTTATCCCAGCCAAAACCAGCACAATGAACCTGCTTCTGACCCCACTAGCTAGGGCTCTCTGTGGATAGGTTTGTTCAAAATGAGTGTTTTGTCTGATTAGGACTTGCCATTCAACCTGATTATCTCAGTTTTGTGCTGATTTCTGTATGAACCTTTTAAGATTACACTTTTCCTTTTCTCCTTCCAGAATGTATCTTTTTTAAGCCACAGGAGCTAGCTGGTAAGAAGGCTGAACTGCAACTGAACTCCTCTTTTTTCAGTCTTGAATTTTACAGGTAAAGCAGAGGCAGGGATTTTTAAAAATACTTTCATATGAATATGGTGGATTCTGAGTTGTGCAGTTTCCTTGCTTTGTGTATGTGTGTATTTATATGTATTTATATTTTATTGTATTCATATTTACATATTTGTATTTTATTCAGGCTTATACAGGTTGAAATCTCCTTCAAGCTGAAAGGCATTGCTCTACAGACGATCCATGCCCGTGAATTGCCTGACTGCTATGCATTTCAAAATACTGTAAGTTATTCACAGTATGGGGTGAAATGCNGAGCACTTATCATCCTTATATTTAGAGTGCAAGGGAAAAGCAGTTGAACATGTCCTGACCCTCACCCCTCCTTCCCAAAGGTTGCTGAAATGGTGTTGCCAAGGGACAATATTATTTTTTTATCATATTTCACCTGGTAACTTCATAACCTGAGAAGGAGATGAGTAATTGTTCTTTTTCTGAACTTTAAACTTGAAGTTTGGCTTCTTGAAATACTACTTCTAATGCTATACATGACAGGTTCTCAAATTATGTCTACACCAACACTTCTGGTGACAGCTTTCTTGAAGCTTACCTGACCAATGAATATGAATGCATATTATGTCAGAGCACTGACCAAGTTTTTTTAATGGAAATTTTTTTAGTCCTGTTTCTGATAATATACTCTTGTGTCTCCAGATAACTTTCAATAATAGAGCCCACAGTGGAAAAATCAAAATCTACTTTGATAGTGACACTGATATTCAAGAATGTAAAGACTGGCACATATTTGGCTCTGGTAAGTATGGCGCATGCGGGTTTGCATGATAGCAGCGTTACACATCTCCCATCACTTCCCCATTCTATAACAATCTGTCTAGCGAGACATTCCTTGTCCTCTTCATCAATTTGATATAAGTAAGCCAAGGAAAACATCTAATTGGAGTTCACATGATGGCCTTAATCTGTGGATGAAAAGAATACTGTACAGAAAGTCAAACAAGTTTCTGATTGTGTTCTGATTGGTCATGGAATGAGAAATGAGGTGGAATTTTTTTGTTTGGGTTTAATTTAATAATGTTGCTTTGGGCCAAAGCCTGCATTTCTTTTACCCCGTGTAGTTGTAACACTGAAGTACAGATGGACAGATGAACTTAGTGCAAAAAGGGAACACTTGTTTTAAAATACCTTTTTTGTTGTTTTATTTTGAAGAACTTGAACATGCTTTTCAGTCTTGTGACCCAATCTCCATAGTTGCAGGAAGAATATTTCTTATGACCCATCTATTTATGGGGTTACAGTGTTTAAATGCAAAATATGTGGCATTTTGTAATGATGTGTGTTCAGAGAGATGTGGAAAGACTAACTCTACTTCCTTTCTTTGACTCATTACAGTTCTCCAGAAAAACACTCAGTATATTCTAGTCTTTGATGGGTTTGTCATTTTAAGTTGCTTTGCTTCTCTCATCCTATGCACACGATCCATTGTTCTTGCCTTGAGACTACAAAAAGTAAGTGCAGTGCTCATAATCTCAATGCTTCTTTTGTCTTTGTCTTGTTTGCTGCTGGTCTTGTCAAGTGATATGGTTTGAAATATTGGGTAGTATTTCTCTTGCAGAAGGTTTCTCTTTTACTGTATCTCTAGAAAAGATGTGTAGATGTCTGTGATGAATAGTTGCTAGCTGAATGGGTTTTTACTTCTGTTTGTGTAGTGCTGTAATATGAAGTATGTTGTATCTCTGAAGGGCAAAAGGAGAGGTTGCTTTTATCCATGGCTTAATTTTGTCCAGATTTTTACACAAAGAAACTTCTGAGTCTTTGTGCTACTAAGAGCCAACACATCCCGCACCTTCAAAACATGAATTCTTCCTTTCCTGGCTTCCGAGTGGAATTGTCATAGAGGTCTTGTCATAAATTAATACTTTAATGAACATATCTTGAAGCCAGCTCTAACTGTAAAAAATGCACAGCATAGCATATAGTCTAACTCTGGCTGAGTTGTTTTGGTCTTTCTGGGGCTGGAACCACCCTTTTTCATTTCTTCCCTTCTCCCTCCACAATCCTGGATCACCATTTGCTGTCACCTTCTTCCCTGTTCAACTTCTCCAGGTGGGTGAGACTAGCCTACTAGACTGCGACTAGCCCTGTCTGACTTAATCTCAGCTGCTTGCATAGCTTTGTGTAAGCAGACTGTCTTCTGGTCTGATGGAGAAACACAGGCTGGGCCCTGAGATGTGCCATCTTATGACTATTAATTGATACAAACTTTGCAAGCACATGTTTTACAGGAGTTGGGAAAAGAGTTCAGGATAGGTAGGGTATGAAAATGCAGATACTCATTTATCTTGTTCAATATATCCTTTTGTGGTTTCTAAACAAGACAAGGGTGAAGAGGACACAATTCAACAAAGGCATTGTCAAATTGCTGTGACAACTAGGGGCATCAGCCTTTTATTCATGAGCAAAAAGCACATGAAGGGGGCTAAAAAGGAGATAAGCCATGGTTAGGCTATGGGGATTAGTTAGGAAGTCAGCTATTCTGTACAAAGTTGGTTGTCACTAGCAGAAACCAATTTTAATTGTTTTCCTACTTATTTCTGTTGCTATTGAGTTTTAAGCTATTATTCCAGCAAATACTGTAGGAAAAGTGTGTATGTGAAACTTGAGCATTGCTATACTACTGGGGCATCTGTACATTTTTCATCCAAGGTGATCCATAACTAAACATCTAAATGCTTGTCAATAGAGATTTGTGAACTTCTTCTGGGAGAAATATAAACGTCATGTTTGCCAAGCTGATCGCCTGGAGTTCATCAATGGATGGTATGTCCTGGTGATTATCAGTGATGTGATGACAATCATTGGGTCAATCCTAAAAATGGAAATAAAAGCTAAGGTGAGAGTATAATAATTCATGTAAAATACTAGTCTTGCTACAACCATTTGTAATGTGTTTTAACTTGGGGACAAATGGAAGTGATCTACCATAATCACTAGTCATCTTGTTTACTTTTGCTAATTCTTATGTCATTTTCCAGTACTAATTTGACTGATAAGTGGTTTCAGTCCCTTTCCCCCCAAGCCTTTCAGTAAGATCACGTCAGCTGTTAAAACATCTTATTTCCACAGTGCTAAGTCACCTAATCCCTTGTACAGGGCCTGTGGGTATACAGTTCCTAACAAAAACAAAACCAACTTGGGTTCTGTTATTTCTGTAAGTAGTAGTAGCACATACTGTACAGGGAAACCGAGAGTCATCCCATTGGGTAGAGGATGGATCTCGATGGCTTGTAGAACTGGAAACATGGCTGTTATAGCTTGCTTTCCTGGCCTGTCCAGGCTACAGCACAGACGCTGTCACCTGCTAGTCCTTGACCTCCCAGTCTGGACTTGCTGAAATCAGTGTGTTTTGTCCAGCTGGCAGCTCTTCAGGGGTTTTTGTGTGTGTGTTTTGGGGGCAAGGGGTTTTTTTGGGGGTTGGTTTTTTTTTTTTTTTTTTTTTTTTTTTCTTCAATAGATCTCTATGTCAACAATTCGTGTGTTTTCAAAACTTTGTATTCTGGGAAAAACAGGGTAGATAGTGTGCTGCTGCTGCTTCATGTGTACTAAGGCTCAAAGGGCAGATGCCCAGGGTGGCCTTCAGAGGAAGCATTAGAGAACCTCCAGCTGTATGGTGAGGTGGAGGGATGAGGGTAGGAATTTTTGAGCTAGATGAGTGTCTCGTACTTATTGTAACCAGGTCTAGCCTTCTAGAGTAAAATGTAAGTAGAATTGGCTATAAACTTCACTGGTGATAAAAATAATGTTCAGGCTCGAAGCAGCCAGCAGCCTGTCAGAGATGCAAATGCATATAGCATGGAAAGGGCTGTAGTCCTGAGGCTCACTTTTCATTTAAATGATGGCTCACGTTTTACTAAATAGTGAATGAGAGCTCGTTTGATGAACAATAGCACATATTAAACTCTTTTTAAACACAAAATATGGAGTTATTCAATCTAATATTAAAACTCTTATCATAACCAAGATAAAGGCTTTAGTTCCTCATGCAAAACTACAAAATTATTAGTGTGTGTTTTCATTTGCAGCACTATTGCGTTTGGGTGATCTCATTAAATAACTGCGGTTCACTTTGGTCTGATTTTTGTGATGTAGCAACATCCTTTCAGTTTTGGACTGCCCTGCTTTTTGTTTGCACTGCTGGAACTTGAATAGCTGTCAAGCTGACATACCTACTGCTTTGTAACTTGACCACCTGCTCTGTTTGGATCCCTCAGAACCTCACAAGTTACGATGTCTGCAGCATTTTACTTGGAACATCAACTTTGTTTGTCTGGGTTGGAGTCATCAGATACCTGGGATATTTTCAAACCTACAATGTAAGGCAAGAATCAAATATTCCACAATTAAAGCATGTATTCGTCATTATTACACAGGTCTCTCTAACTTGTGGCTTTTTTCCCCTACTCCTTTCTTGCACCCTGACCTGCAGGTGCTCATTTTAACTATGCAGGCGTCATTGCCCAAAGTGCTAAGGTTTTGTTGTTGTGCTGGGATGATTTATCTTGGCTATACTTTCTGTGGTTGGATTGTCCTGGGACCTTATCATGAAAAGGTATGTACTCCTTTTCTGGTCTAACTTGTGAATATCTGCGTGTATATAGTTCCTAATTACAGCAGCAGAAATAAGTCTTTAAAGTCATGGGCTTTTTCTAAAAGCTGCCTCGTGAAGAGCACAGGAGTGTTTCTCCTTCCATATGTATCTCCTGCCAGCCTGCTTTGTTTAATAAAACAACTGTATTCTTGCTTTCACTATGTCTGAACTCAGTGTAATCTCAGCCAAAAGGCTGTGTTTGTGATGAAGTGGATGGTTTGTCCAGGCAATGTCTGGCTGGGGACTAAAGGTAAATTTGTCTGTTTTCTACTTCGCCCTCTTCTGGCAATCCCAGTTCAATTGGGTTAAAGAAAGACTAGTTCACCGTTACCGTTTCTGGGAATTACTTTAACTTTGTTTTTCCATATCTTTCCTGTACCATGTAACTCCAGCTCCTAAATCTTGCCTCAAAGGGCTGGATGAATGCTTGTCTTGTTTATTTGCTTCCTGGGTGTGGGAGTGTTGTGGGATCTTTGTTTGCTTGTTTTGTGGGAGTTTTTTGGTTGTTTTTGAAGTTGATACCAAAGTGTGTGCCTGTTATGATGTCTTGTCTGAAACCTGAGTTACAGCAGTAAGACTCTGTGTATTCCAAAATACAAGAAAAAACCCTGCAAAGCTTGGGGGGTTTTGGGTTGTTTCGTTTTGTTTTTTTTTCTTGGCAGATGCTCTACGTGACAGTTTGAAAAAAGGCAGATTCCTGTTGTGATAAATTCTAGCTGTCCATTAATTAATAACAAATGTATGACTTATCATTCTTGATTTCTGGTTATGCACAGTATATATTGTAACAAAGACACATGTTGCAGTGCTTGCTTCAGCTTCTTGCACTCTCAGAGCTTGGATTTCTGTAACATAATGTAATTCTCTCCTTTTGAGAAATGTAGATATACAGACTGCACACATTTTAAGTTGATGAAAGCACATTTCTCCCTGGGATGCTGTGGGATCCTCATACTGGAGACTCAACTGTTTATAACAGGCACGGCATAAATACTGTTGCAGCTTCCCTGCAGCAAGTATATTAATTATCTGAGCAAAAGGAAGTGTAGTCAATAATATGCTTGTCTATGAAAATGTTGCCTCTTGCTAGATACCACAGATCAATGTCAAGGGCAGCAAGTGTAGTTGTGTGGGGTTTCCAGTTTCGGGGAGTGCCCACTGGAAGGCAGTGTGGCACTGCGCAGAGCGGGCGAGCCCGGGGCTGGCTTCAGGGGGCAGCCCTGGTAAGAAATGGGAAGAGCCTTCCCTGCTGTGCAGGTACACAGGAGAGAGGTCCTCTGCTCAAAAATGCTGAAAGCCTTAGCTCAAAGACATAGAAATACATATAGTTATGGGTCTGGGGTTTTTTGGTTGTTGTTTTATTTGTGTTTTTTTTCTCCTTTTACTACAGGCAGAGAGGGAGTGGAAATTTTGTGTTATGTCAATCTAGGGGCTTATAGGTGAGAAGCCCTTAGTAGGTTTCCTTCTGTACCCATGCATCAAAACTTGTGGGTTATCTGAGGATTACTCATTCCATGCACCTCTTCTCAGAAAATGTGCTGCTGGGTCTCATAATGGCTTTAAAAATAAAAAGAATAATAATTAAAAAATAAGCCATAGGTAAGAACAGACTTGCTGTTCATGTGCAACAGTATGTTCTCCTTACAAGCATATGCCTCTCAACATCTGGTTTTCATACACACACTCATTCAAGTGAGTGTGGTTGTGCTACTTCATTTTAACAGCTACCTTTAAACATTGTGCATTTATGCATATTATCCAAGAAAGTATAACTAACAAATCCAGTTATTTGGAGGGAAAAAGCGATTGTGGGAAGTGTACTTACCTGGTTACTGGATGGAATTTAGCCCCCAGGGTGTGTTCCATCTTAGGGAAATTGAGTTAGAAATGTAAGAGGATGTCCTTGAAATTAAACAATTATTTTTGTCCAGGATATGCTTAGTAGCTTCACAGTACAGCTACAGCTTTTACTTAAAGCTCAGGGTTTTTTGAATGACAGGTAGATGATGTTATTGCAAGACAAATCTTGTTTAGACCATTTCAGCTCTAAAGGCTATATGCTATTTCCAACTTCTTTAATATAATATTGATTAATACTGCAGAGCTGGCTAACCAGAGGATGTGGATTCTGTTCCCAGCATACCACCACTGATTTATTGTATAGATTCTGTGAAATAACTTTGTGTGCTTTGGAAAACAATGATATTTTACTGCAAGTTTAAGATAGCTTAAAATACAGTAAATTAAACTTTCTGTGGTGTTCAGGTACTGGCTGTTTTACATGTTGAGCATCACATTTATTTTTTTGTAGTAAAATTTTTGTTTCTTTGTAGTAAATATTCTTCTTTCTGATGCCAATGTATGCCTAGCCAATATTGTATTTTGACATGGTTCTATTATTGACATGTATGTTTTGGTGTGTACGTACAGGAAAGAAAGTGTGATAGCATTTGATTGACTGGGTTGGCTTTTTTCTTCTGCTATGAGTAAAACAATATAAAAACAAAAGTAATTTTTTAAACACTTTTCACTTTCCCTGTAATCTGAGTTATTGATCTTCACATTCTATTAATAATTTGTACTCATTATTTTCTAGTTTGAAGATCTGAATACGGTGGCTGAATGTCTGTTTTCTTTGGTCAACGGTGATGATATGTTTGCAACATTTGCTCAAATCCAGCAGAAGAGCACGCTGGTGTGGGTGTTCAGTCGGTTATATCTGTACTCCTTCATTAGTCTGTTCATATACATGATCCTTAGCCTTTTTATTGCACTCATTACCGACTCCTATGACACCATAAAGGTAAAACTTTTTTTTTTCCATTGCAATTCTATTAAGTTTTTATTCATTCTTGTTAATCACTCAACACCATACTATCTAGCATTAGTTATGGCTAGTGAGGCTATTAAAATCTTTTAGCTTAGCCTGTGGTGGAGTTGGGAGGATGACTGGGTAGTCATCCAAATAACTAAGCAGTGATTGATTTGGAAAATCAGCCTTAGTGTGTGTCCTTATTTTGTACTTGCTGCTGCTTCACCTGGCTTCAAAAAGGTAACAGCTAGTGGAAATAAAAGTGGAAGGATGAGTGGAAAAAAAAAAGATTTAAATATAGTTACACAGAGTCAGGTAAGTCTTGTTTGGAGTGAACTTTTCTTCTTGTGGCACCAGAAGCTGAGGTCAGGAAGGCTTTGCTGGAATTGCAGAGAATATCCCCATGGCAGGAGTGTGGCAAGGGCCAAGCAGATAACTCTACACTCATTTAGGTGTCCAGGCTTGCTTAACATGCTGCTTGGAAACGTGGTTAAAAAGAAATGCCTTCTGAAAGACCCGCTACTTCTCGTTCAAGTTAAAATTGAACCATCCACTTCCAGTATAAATTGGCTGAAAGTGCAATGAAGTTTTCAGCAATTACCTTTTGATCTTATCCTTTAGTGCTGCCTCTCCTTTATGGTCCCAGTAGCTGCAGTAACCTGTGGGAAGGCACTGGGAATCATGCTTTTCAGCTTTTGTCCCCTTCTTGTCTTAGTGTCAGATAAACAAGTCTGACATGAACCACAGCTTCCAGATGAGCAAGAGCTTTGCTTTCTAAGCGTCTGAGAATACAACTTAACTGTCTTTACTTCTGAATTTTTGGATGGTCTGACCTGTGAAAGTGTTTTACTGTTGCTGTTCCCTCTGAGCCCTTCGTGTGGATCGATGGGGAGCTGTTTCAGTGTGCTGAACTGGTGTCCTGCAGAGTGCTTCTCCAGCATGGCAATGCTGAATTATGACTGTTAGGGCCCTTCAAATTCAATATTGGGGTTCCCAGAGAAAATGAGCCCAGAGCACTCACCATGAGCATAGCAGCTTATGTGAACAAGGGAGAATCAGTGTCAGTATGACTTGAGATCACTTGCTTGGTCCTATGGACAGCAAACAAAATGTAGAAGAATTTATGAAAAATGTTAATTTTATGTCACTTTGATTTCTTTGTTCCACCAACTACATGTGTGATGTTTCTAGGATGGGATTGTATTTTTATTCTTCCTACAGCAATACCGAACAAATGAACCAAAGAGTCTGGTTTTGGCTACCACTCTAGAGGAAATTTTAGAACACTTCATGCCCAGTAGCTTCTCAGGTGTTATAAATAAAATTCTTTCTCTTTCAGAAATACCAACAAAGTGGATTTCCAGTAACAGATCTACATGAATTTCTAAAAGACCGTGGCAGTGTTGGTTACAGAAAAGAAGAGACATCCATGCCATTCATCTGCTGCTGCAGGAGGTCAGTAGGGTGTTTTTAATGGTTTGGTTGTTTGGGTTTTTTCCTCACAAGTACAACAGTTAGCTTCTCACTGCAAAGCGCAGTGCTGTTTCACAAATGCTTGAGTATCCAGAATTCAGCCCGTGAAATATTTGGACTCTATTGTTCCTTTACTTGGTGTTAGATCTTTGGTCTGCTGATGGTGCAGGGGCAGCAATTCTGAATTTAAATGCATTTAAAGTGTATTTAAGTGCATTTAAGTGTTTTGTTCATATGAAAACTACCACGTAGAAACTGGTGGAAGTCGATGGGAGGACTGCAGAGTATAACATGGAACTGCCACGGAATAGAGAGCAAACTATACCTCTGCTTCTTAGGGTTTTGCAGGTCTTCTGTTTCTAAAAACCTTTTCCATTAGGCTGGGAGTGGTAGCAGAAAGCAGGAGAATCTGATTCAGCCAGGGACCAGTACTTAATCCCAAAGCTATGCTGTCTCTGAGGCTAACTAGTTCAATGCCTTCTGTCAGAATGTTGGAGAAACACTTGTAAATGTCTGGTTGCAACCAAAACTGAAGCCTTTGGAAGTCTTTAGCAGTGGTTCTTTTTAAGCTGTTGTTGGTGAGAGATTAACATCTCACCTGGTCCTTGCTGGTCTGAAAGTCTATTCTTTTAATTCTGTTTCTGACGAAACCTAACACACTCTGATTGAGAGTGAAGGGATCTTGTCACTGTCCCTAGGCAGCCCGAGAGAATTCCTGCTTGTGCACAGAATGCTTGCAGGCCCTGTCTAAGGAAGCCAGGGTGTGGGAGAAGGAGTACAGCTGAATGTGAACACTTGTTCAATCCCAACTGGTGTAACAAATCCTATTTTAGAAGCAGGATTCCTGATATACTGCAGCTTTTGTGAAACGGAGCTTTCTGTTTGATGTACTCTGGTGGAGGGAGACCTCGTAGCCAAAAGGAGCATGTGAGATGATGATGGGCAAGTGTCTCAGCAGTTGCTGTGGACATTTGAAAGCCAACTAGTTAATAAGAACTCCAGCCAGCTTTTGGTTTCGCATCCAAGTCATTATGCAGGATGAGATTTTTGTCTTCTTGGGCATAAGTATGCTTTACTGTAATATGCTGGAGAGTATTGAGGACACAAGCCTTGTAGATGAAGTGCAAATCTAGACTTTTCTGTTACTATGGCAATTCCTGCTTGATTGTCTTGGTGCAGGTATTGCAGGTCTATGCTGAAATGGAAGACCACAGAATGGAAGGATCAAAACTGGACTTAGTATTGCATGGGTAAATGTTTCCTAGTGAATTTCTTGCTGAATGAAAAAATTGTTGTTTTTTTTCTTTTGCAGACAACAGAGTGATGAAAACTTGATACTTATTAATTGATGATTGCATGTTGAAATTCACCACTAATACATGTGAAGAAAGCATAGTTGTATGGAGAAGAACAGTTCTCCAAATTGGAATGAAATCCACTATCTGGACCTGCCTCATTGTGAACAGACTTATCTTACCTAATTAAGGTGTTGGGGGAAGAGAAGCTGGTAATGTAACATCAGATGGCTGACCAGGAGAAGAGCCCAGAAGTTGCATCTGGAGGAGAGCTGTGAACAACTCTATATTCTTGCCACAAGTTCTGTCGTGTTAAAGAAGACTGGTCCTTGAGCAGTGTCTGTGGGAGCTCTGTTTGCCAATCACCTCTAAGAGGAAGGAAAGTGGCCCTGAACCAACTGTTCTTGTCAATAATAAGAAATATATTAAAATAATTTTTTAAAATAAATCTATGTTAAAAAAATTAAAGTAGTCGAGGAGAATGGAGGAGTTTTTCACTTAAATGCAGTCAGCATTAAGACTGTAATTTCTACTTGGAGCAATTTGTTTCCTTGAAATAAATTTATGTAAAACTACAGAGCTGCACAAAAGTGCGAATTAATTGGTGTTCTCCCTCTTGTACATAATTTAAACTCAAACCATTTCTAGATCACAATCTTTTCTTTTCCAGCTTTACTAAAAACAAAAGCAGTTCATTGGCTGGTTGTTTTGTTTGGGGTTTTTTTGGCTTTGAGTCTTTCATAATAATATAATAGACAATATTTGATGTGTACGGTGTCCAAATTAAATTTACTACTTTAGCTATAGGTAAATACTAAATTGCATGGTTGGAAACTTCCATAGCAAGCATCATGTGAAGGATGATGGAAAGATTATTGTTAAAGATTATTTTTAAGTACTGCACTGTGTGTTGCCATAACCTGGAGGACAAATTTGGGCAAAAACATTGCCGGGGAGTTGATTTGCCCAATTACTTCTGTTTCGAGCACAGCTTAAGTGGAAGAAAATATCTAACAACTGAGTCTGGAAGCTGGTTTCTTCAGTTGATGGACTAGGTGTCTTTAGAGGTGACCATCTCAAAGTACAGGTTTTTTTCCCTTTGACCTCTATAATTTTTAAACTTTTCTTTCCGTGAGAACAGACTACTTTTAGTAGCTTTAAAACAATTCTAGTGTAGTGCTGCATAGATGTTACCATGCCTGGGGGGGAGGGGGGAACGACGACACTCTTCTATTAGGTGCTCCACTTTGTCTGAAAGTGGGGTTATCTACTGCCTAAAAACAAATTGTAGCAGATGATGTTCACTAGGCTAGGAGTTGGTCGTGACATGTATCCTTAACTATTAGTGATGGACTTTGTGCAAGTTCTGGCTTGCTAGTGTTCCAAATTGCAAAGGCAACTTGAAATGCTGCCCCTGTATGAGGAAGGTGGGTGGCAGCTTAGCTTGGGATAAGGAGGAAAAGATGCTGGTAAAACTTGAACAAGATCCTTACTTACTGAAAGCTGTTATTGGAGAAGACTTCTCAAAGCACTGCATCTCCTTGAAATCTGGCATGGGGAACAGTATCAGAAGGGACCAAGTGTCTTTGATAGCAGATAACCATAATGTAGGAAAGTTATGGTCATTAACTAGAACTTGGAAAATTCATGCTCTGATGCTGCTAGGTGGTTAGGAGAACAAAACCAACTGTTACAAAAGGAAACACTTGCTAAAAGCATTGTCCAAAGTGCATGCTCTTGTTAATGGAACTACATGTTTACCTGCAGCCCTAGATATAATATCCCGATTTGCTGTCCTTGAGCAAAAAGATATTAGAAGTTCACAGTCCCATCTCACTGAGACCTTCTGTAGTGCTTCCAGGAAGCCTGCAGTGCGCAGATGTTTGAAGAATCCAGTGCAGCTGTAGAATTCTCAGCAGTAATCACTTTTGAGCTGTGAAGATGCAACAGTTCGTTTGTGGTGTGGACTGGCCTGAACTTCATATGAAGGGCAAGAGAGAAAATTGAATCTTGAATTAAATGTGAATAAATACATTCCCAAAGGACAGAAGAAAACTGGACCTTCCTCCCCCTCCTCTCCCTTCTGAGAAACTGCAGAGGGGATATATGAGCAAAACCACTGTTGGATTCATACTTTTTTTGGTGGGTTGAAAAACATATTTTTATTTTCTTTTAATAGGTCTGTATTCTTTTTCTGTGTCTCCTCTGGGATGTTTAAAGAAGAGAGGTTAATAACTGCAGCTTCTCCAGCAGCGTTTCTGGCAAACAGGTAAGAGCAGTGGTGACTGAGGTCTGAAAAGATGTGCTGTCGTTCAGGTCTTGACTCCCCTAGTACTTGCCTTCCTGACAATGAATACTTTTATTGGAAATGAATGCCATTTTTTTTGCTTAGGCCGCACTAGATGTCTCAAAGAGGTGGTTTTCTCATCAGTATTTCCACACATCCAGGCTCTGCAAATTTTAGTGCTCTTTTTGTTGAAATGTCTTTGGGATAGAGAATCTTCTCCCCATCCTGGTCTGAGCAATGCCTTGTTGTGGCCTCAGCTGTCACTACAGCTTGCGGATGAAAAATAAATTCCTACCAATAACCAAGACTTCTTGATGTTAGCAAAGGTTCTCTGTAACTGTTTTTTCATCAGATGCCAATTGTGTGATCTAGGCCAGAGGATTACTGTCTTCCACTCGGGACAGAAGAGTCAGTTTTTCATGTGTAGAACTTGTTGGGGTCAATGTTAGACTTCTAGTGACTGTTTTGGGGGCCGGGGTAATCCAAGTGCTCTTCAGCAGACTGCAGAAGTGACCAGCATTAACTGATTGCTAGCAGAGTTTCTTGGTGTATACAGTGTGCAATCCTGACTTTGTGTAAGATGCTGCTGTTTTCTGTATTTGTTGCTCTTTTACTGGTAGCTTTTGGAATGTCTTTTCCTAAATCAAACAATTCCCTAGTAAACAGGATGAAAATTCAGCATGTCTGAAAATAAATCGTATTTTCCTTATTGACCTACCTCTGCCAGTACTTAGGAGAATCTTAGGTTAGAGACTTGAACCTAGAAAAAGCAGATAATTGATGTTATGTTGATGAATAATTAATCACAGAACCTGTTCCAGCATGTGTTGCCCTGAAGGGGCATATAAATATGTTGGGTAGTACAGGCTTTCAAGGGCTCTTGCTTGTGAGTTCTGCATCTATTGTGATTGCGAAGTGTTATTGCTGATGGCTATGGACTGCCAACACCTGACTGAAGCAGGGCAAGTCTTTGGGCTTGGATCTTTTAAAATTATTATTTATTTTAATTTATTTTTTCCCCCTAGGGCTGTCTGAGCTAGGATAGCATGTTGTGGAAATACTTTATGAACAGTGTGACAGGCTCATCACCTTCTGAGGTCTAGTGCCTCTCTTCCCTGAACCAGGTGAGCTACATCCCTCACCCTTAGCACCGTGAGTCACAGCACAGGAGCCCCAAAGCTCTGACTCAAACTGCTTCTTTCCAGTGTAGCAGGACATTGAGTGTGACCTGCCAAAGCCATTGATCAGATACATGCTTGTTTGTGAGAGAATCCTCAGGAAGGAGGGAAAGTATTATCAACCAAAGGAATGTAGAAAATATTTACAGTTCTTACTGATTTTGAGACTTAATTTCTATAATGGAAGCAAAGCTTTCTTGTCCGGTATTGATTTTCCTAAATCACATGAACTGCTTGCTAGTTAGACTGCTGCTTCAGCCCTACTGTATTAGAGCAGGTCACTAATGTATTGTAGAAACCAATTTGTGTCTTCACCATCTGTTTGGGTTTTTTTTTTCTCTTGGAAAAAAAGATAAGAGCCAGTTGCTGGAGCTTCTCATTGGCTCTCTATTCCATGGAGGTTAAACCTAACAGGAAATCTGGCATATGTTGACTCTTAATTGTATGCATTAATACAGATTTGAATACAGTTGCTGACTGATAGGTAGTCTCACTCCAACTGCTAAGGAGGAGGTGATGCACAGTAATGGAAGCAGAACTGCAACATAAGCTTTTGCAAAGTGTTCTGTTACTTTTGGTTGTCTTGTTCCCTGGGAATAAGAAGCTTTTGCTAATTGCTTGTAGGGCCTCACAAAAGGAGGAGAGAAATGAAGAGAGAGGCAGTGAGAGGGTTGCATTAGAAAGAAGCAGGCAGGAAGGAGGAAAAGAAAACTTCCTGAGCCATCTTCAAGGTGAGCATTCAAGGGATGGGGACAGGGTGGGTAAGATTTTGGGGCCTTTCATTTGTGGATAGAGCAGGAAAAAAGCTGCAGGAGTAGAGGCTGTCTGGCATTTCATATATAACGCTCATGTGCAAGACTCCACCTAGCCTTTAGCACTCCGTCTAGGTTTCATGCCGTAATCATTACCAGGATTTCTGACAAGTGGAGCAGAGACTTGCTGCTGAGAATTTATTTTGTAAATTCTCCAGCTCTGAGCAGACCTGTGAGTAGCTCTGCGCTCCTTGGATGCAAGCCTGGTCTCAGTAAATGGTCCAGGTGTAGGCAGCAACGGGCCAGATCCATCTGATCACGATCTTCAGATAAATTTTATTTTGTACCACATCCTACATCCGAGTTCGTCCGGTCCCTCAAGGCAAAGCTGTGTGCGCTCAGTCCTGTCCTTTGGAGCGGACAGGAGCTTCTGGGTTTGTGGATCACCGCTTGCTGGGGGCGAGGTGGTGCGTGGTTGCCCTTCGTACTACGTTTAAAGGCACGGCTACAGCGGTGCTGGGAGGAGGCGGCACATGCACCCCTCCGTAACGCCCTGTCCTGCTCCGGGAGGTTATTGCTGGTTTATTTGCGCTTTGCTCCCGTTTCCCGCAGTGTGAATGATGACGGAACTTCTGCCGGGCTTCTCCGGCACCCCAGCCCCTGAGAGCTGTGCGCTGCTCGCAGGTCTCGCTGGCGGGCCGCGGGCCTCGGCCCTCCCCGCTC
>VZZY01015705.1:284437-331415 GCA_013400335.1 Eurystomus gularis
CGGGGAGCGTGTCGTGCGCAGCCCCGCCGCGGAGGGGACAGCGGGGGGACGGCGGGGGCCGGCACCTCACCTGCCGAATACACCGGGAAACGCGGTGCCGGTATTTTGCCTTCTGTCGTTTTGTTTCCCTGGGGGGCGGGCGGGTGGCGGGGGAAACGCACTTGCGTGCCTGTGTGGTTCCGGAGGTCACGCAGGTAGCTCTGTTCTCCCGTCCGTAGCGCACCTAGAACACGACATCTCTGGTTGCAGGTGGGCAGGGGCACACTTCGGTGTTTCAGCTGCGCACAGCATGTAGCTGCTTGCATGTTCCTGTGGTCCTCTAAAAGGTGGGGTAGGAAGCACAACTCCGGTTACATAGTGAAAAATCCGATTTCGCAAAGTTTATCTGTGTACTGGAAGTGAAGCGAAATAATAATAACGAAAAGAAATCAAAACAAATGTGCACAATCGGTAAAGAAGCAGCCAGCTCTTACTAGCAAGTGAAGCTGAAATGTGTGTTTGGCTTTTTGCAGAAAGCCAGACTATAGTTTCAGGCAAGCTGGATTGACTGTTTCCTTATCCTCCTATGCTACTATGACCGCTAACCATTTTGAAACATCCTACGGTATAGTCTTGATGCTATCAGATAATGAAATAAAATCTGTGAAGTATGAGGTTTGACATTGTAGCAAATATATATTCCTCTTGGATATTTAAGTTTCACATACCTGGATTCTACTTTTAAGCCAATTCCATGTCCTAGCAAGTATTTCTTGGAGCTCACAATTTCTACCAGTTCCACGGAAATGCTCGTTTGCAAACCAGGGCTCTGCATCTGTTAACAGATCAGATAATCAGGTGGCTTGTTTTGATCAGCAGTGGTGTGATTCAGGTCCTCATCAGCTACGTGCTGAAAATAATAGAAGTTCACCTGGTTGTGACTGTGCTAAAATCCACTGTATCCACATTCTGTAGGTTTTGTGAAAGCAAGCTGATTTGTTGAACTGTAAAATGGAGCTGATAGTGATCGATGAATGGACCTGGAAGTTCTACAGAAATGGAAAACTTAGTTTAGACACAACAGGTATTTTCTTCTAGGCATGTTTCACAATGTACAAGCTGTTTGAATGGCTTTTGAATACTTTAAATGCTGTGTCTGTTTCCGCATTGTAGGATGACCTGCCAGCTCCTTCCAGAACCACACTTAAAGGAGACTAAATGAAAGCTTTGCAGTGAAGTTTTTAGTTTGAACTCCATATATAGATTTAGTAAACCATAATTTCAGAAAGTCTTAAATTACCAAAGTCTGAAGTCTAAGCTTGTGGTAACTAGCGAGTTGCTTAGTATCTATCCCCAAGAACTTTCTGCAGTGGATCAGAGCTTTAAAAAGCCATGTAGTGCAGTAGAGCAGCTTTGTACTAAAGGGGTTTTGGGAGCTGGAGCCTGAGCTTTGTAATACCTCATTGTAGGTGCCCCTGTATCTCTGTGCTTCACAGTTCAACTGCCCATGCCTGAGAGGAACAGCGCTGTCACATACTTGCCCAGGGTAACACTGCTGTGCCCCGACAGTGATTTTAGGCCTTTTATCAGTCTATGTGTACAGAGCACTGTAGTTTGAGGCCAGCAGTACTACTTCCTCTCTGTGCAACTTAAATATTTAGTCTTGAGGTTCTACATTTTGGTAGGTTTAGTACTTTTCTTAAGACCCTTTGTTTGTATCTTGTAGCCTTGGTATTTTATGCATGATATATGATAAGTAATAAAACCTTAGATGCTTCTAACACAGATATATAGCAGTCACCAAAGAATCATTTTAGTTCCCTTCACCCCACTCCTTTCCCTTTTTTGTCCAAAAGATGATGACATTAAAATGGACTATTACTGGAAATGATCAGAACCACGGTGTAAGTATGAGTGCTGCTGTAGTTTCCATCAAGTTAACATTCTGTAGATAAAACAGGCCTGGAGTGGAAGTGGATGTGACACTCCTCTCTCCTTATTCTAAAAGCATTGAAGACCAAGATAATGGGATAATGCTGCTGTGCATGCTTGATTTGAGTTCAGCCAGTTATATGAAATGGGGGATACTTAAATTACAAATAAAAAATTTAGGCAAACACAACTAGAAGTAGATTCCCTTGCTAATAAATAATCTGGATTAGAATCTTACTCATTGAGCCTTATAGTTTTTTTAATATTAATTTTTTTCTAATTTGTAAAGCTGAATTTTTAAAAATCGCTTTTTAAAAAGTATATTCTCGGTTCCTTGAAGTGGACTGTGTAGCGAGCTGTTCCAAGTACAGGCAGTGCCCACAGAAGTTTCTCAATAAACAATATGAAATGGTTACTTCTGAGATAAACTGTCTCTGTAAAACCTGTGAAAAGAGTGTCAGCTTCCATTGCATCCTCTAATAGCACCAGAGAAAAAAAGCTTTAGTTTATAATGAGATACTTGGGCATAACTTTTTGTTCTCCCTTTCAGTTTGCTTCTCTAAAATTATTTTTGATATAATATCAATTAACTGTTAAAGACAATTAAAAGTGAAGCAGAGTACTTGCCTCACAAAACTCTTTCTTACAGTTACATATTAACATTTTTGGCCTCTGCTGTGTTACACACCCTTTTCTGCACTGGTATTTCTTTCTAAGCGGAGGTAACCTGAATGGGTTTCTTGGGTTACTGTGCAATCATTTGGCTGTGTTTTCCTCTGTGGCCATACGTGTACGCAGGGTGTGGAGAGGAACAAGGAACCAATTCCCTCTCTGAACTGGTACTACTTGTATGTATAGCTTGGCTGCCCAGAGCCCCAGCTCTCTTCTTCTGCCTGTGCCTTCCTCTGGGAGTGAGATGAGAAAGAGATTTTCAGTGACTAGAAAAATAAAAGCAGCACCAGTTGTTTATCCAGAAGAAGAGGAAGGGATGGAAGGTGTTCGCATCTGCCTGTGTCACCGGGTGCGGGCAAGCAAGAGCACTGCTGCAGGGAGCCCTTGCTGAGGGCTGCATAGTCTGCAAGTATCCAGGAACTCTATCCATGGGCTGTCTGATGCTTGTAGAATAAGGTTAAAAAGCCTAAGCAGTATGTGCAGATAAGCAGTTGTTACTGCTTAATATTTCTCTGCAGTAAGTTTGAATGCAGAGTATTTCAAGTGACTTGCCTGCTTGATCTGCCGCTAATGCCTGTGATCAGTCAGTGTGATAAAGTCTGCTTTCTGAAGAGCAACTTTTTGTAATATGTTTCAAAATATCTTACAGAGATCTGTGTTTAATACCTCGTCTTTGCTAATGGACAAGGGGAGGCAGGGAGGTGAGGTGCTCCGCCACAGGCTGGCAGCCTGCCCACTTTGCAGGCTGAGCCCGGGCACCTCTCACGTCTGTGTGCTGTCCCACCGACCTGCCCGGACTGCACTGGCCTTGCTTTCCCTCCTCCTGTTCCAGGGTGTATCACTTTGGATGCTGAACTGTCCTGAATTTCTGCCAGAAATCCTTGTGCCGGCTCAAGAAAACCAGCAGTAAGCCAGGCTGTGATTCTGCCCGGGCCCACTTCGCTCACCTCTCGCCCAAGCTAATGTTTAGTCCTGCTGTAGAGCTTCACCGCTATCGTCCTCCTAGAGGTGCCGCCCTGCTCTATGGGCTGTTCTGTCCAATGCAAACTCAGCTTGAATCCGCTCACTGCAGGCTTGTGCGCTCCCTCCCTGTTGGCCTTACACAGAAGCAGGGCGTCACAGTCCCCCAAACTGACGCCAACCCTTCAATAAGGTTGTGGCCAACGTATTGAAACAACTTGGTTTTTAATGGACAGGAAAGAGGCAGAAAACCAGTGGGGTGTGCCAGGAATCACATTATGGCTTGCAGGCTAAACTTTGTAATGACCTTCTCGTTAAAATACTATTTGAGTTTTCCTTCAGAAATGTCTGCATTAATAACGAGTAACTCAACTTACAGCTGATTTACGGGACAAATAAAATTTTGAATCAAAGTGACTTAAAAGGTGATTTTAATCACAGTTTGAATCAACAAAATCCTTGATTTAACTAACATAACAGATTTCATTATAAATATACAGACTTCTAGTAACTTTCTTGAAACAAATTAGTTTCTAATTGAATAACTATTAAAGCGTGTTAGCTTGCTTGAAGCTTTTGTCCAAAACATTACCTAGGTAATGTTTAATTTCACTAGCTGTTTATTAAGGTAGCTAGTGTAATATGTTCCTATATACTCATGCAAATTCTTGACTTTTATTTTAAGAACAGTGAAGAACATATTCTGATGATACAAGCTGCACTTACATAGAGGAATTTAAAATCAATTCAAATATTCAAGCTGTCTTTAAGACAAACAGAGCTCAAGATGTGTGCTGGATTGGGAAGAATTCTTAATGCGTGCTTTTGCATTTGAAAGCAGTTTAACTGAAGGAAATCCTTTGAGATTTTTGGAACAGATGATTTCTCCTACTCAAAGCTTGTGTTTACTCAGAGTGGTAGAGGAAAACACACTTTACAGTCCATCACTTTCTGATCTTTGCAGCCACTATTGGTTGAAGTAATTAAATAGATTGAAATAAGGAAAAGAACCTTCTTGACAAGGGTGTGCTTTTGGCACTTGCAATGTTTTGATGTATTTGCTTGCAACTGACTTGTGGCAAGCTAATAGCTCAACCCATCTGTAGCATATGCAATACCTGGTTACCGCTGTCAAGCTTTTGGAGGCCTATATGAAAGGCCATAAAATTCCAAGTGGCATAAAAGGGGTAAGTGGAGATTGTTTGCCGTCCTTTCCTATAAAAAATGAGAAGTATCAAGCTCATGAGAGCCACTTTCAAAGCAAAAGGCGGCAATTCCTCATGAAGTGAGTGGCAGAACCAGGGCACTCTCTGCTGCAGACCCTGGAATACTCCCTTGTCTTTATAAGGCTGGGCTGATCAGTTTAGCTATTTTTTCTACTATTTCAGTTTCTATCATTTTTAAAACTCTGCTGAACAATATTCTGCCTGAATCTTCAAATTTGTGTGTATTTAGTAAACCTGAAATATGTAATATTTAAGAGTGTTTTCTGTTTTGTTTTGTTTTTTTTTTCTTTTTAAGTTTAAACCTACACTTATTAAAATAAACGTCTCTGATTTGGCTGTAGAAGAGAAGACCCGGAGAATAAAGTCCTGCAATGTATTAAATGGACACGCCAAGAAATATGGGAAATCATGTCACATATCTCTCATATCTGGTGTGGACTGGGGCAGGACCACTGAAGATACAGCTGCATAGCGCAGTCACAGCTGCACAGCTTCCCTGAGTTCAGGCTAGTTCTGCTGGGAGGACTTAAAATAAAGTGAAGGCGTGAATTAAACCACTTTCTGGAAGGACCTGGTGTGACAAGTGCTTTTTGTACATAGGCTGGTATAGACAGCCAAGTGCTACATCTCTGCTCTGAAGGACTGGGATGCAAGCTAGCTCCAGTTGAGCTACCACTTTGATGCAGCATCCATTTGGACATCTCCAGCGTCTGCCCTGAGACCTCAGCTGGATGCTTTTCTACTCTCTCCTGCCTTACCTCAACACCTCAGGACATCTCTGTCATTTGAGCTCTGCTGTGGGACAGTGAGTGCTTGTAGCGTGATTATTTTGGTGGAGTATTACGGATGTGTGATTTTTTTTTTTTCAGGTAGTATTTCAAACTACTTCAAGTGATGATGAGATCTGAATAAGCTGAAGTATTTAAAATAAGTTAATGCTTGATATTTTGGATTTCTTTAAGCTTGTTTTCCAGATGAGGTGCAAAAAGTATCTTTGCTCTCCTGTCACTGCAAGTGAAAGAGATTCATCTGTTGAGATGATTGCATAGTAAAATACATGTTCAGAAAACCTTCCCTATAATTTTCACAGATTTTTTTTTTTTTTTCTGCCATTCTTGTGCAAAATGCTGCTTCTCTTTCCTGGCCTTTGGACTGTTCTGTAAAAGCTTCCTGTCAAGCTCAGGGAGTCCTTTACAGTCTTGGTGGGTACGAGCAGAGCCATCTTGACTGGGCAGGGTTCCCAGCACTGCTTGAGTAGCTGTTGTCTGCAGCTCCTCAGGGACTGCTGGTCACTTACAGACTTAATTTGACTTTTGGGTACTTCCTCGTGAGACTGGGGGAAGTACTGACTGTCTGGCTCTACCATACTACCCTGAACAGGGAGCAGTAGGCATTGGATTCTGGTTGACTCCTCATGGTGGATCTGAGTTGCTGAGGCTTTATTTTCAGATTAAAGGGTGCTCTGTAATATTTCAGCACAAGGGATGATTTACTTGTTTCCTTCCACTTCTTAAATAATTGTTCTTAGTTCTGACTATGTAGTTGAGTGTGATGCTTTAAGTAATATGTTCTTTTATAAAAGAAGTAGCTGCCTAGGTTCTTGAGGGTAATAAAATGGACAATGATATCAAGTGGCCTGCTTTCATGTTGACTACTAGATACTGGGTGGGAACCAAGGGAAAAAAATGCCAAGGACCTAGTTCAGAAAAAGAAAATATTAGAAAATAAATTCATTTTGCTGAAAATATTGATCATGGAATACTGCAGGTTGGTTTAGATAATAGAAATATAGCATAAGAGAAATAATACCAGTAGCATAACTTAAATGACAGAAGATGAGCCTCTTTTTGTTTTATAACCCAGCAGGAACCTTTAATATTAATGTGGCTTGTTAGCCAGCCAGCTGGGGATTGCTTAATTTGCTTCCCAGTCCCTGGAGAGAAGAGATATAATAACTGTTAAGTAACCACAGGGGGGTAATAATAGACTAAGTGAACCTGATATTTATCTGTGATCAACTATAGCTGCAGACGTGAAAAGCTTATGCTTTTTTGCATCTTTCTGCCTGTAAGCACTCCTAGGATTTTTTCTTTTTTCAGCCCCACTCAGTCTATCACTCTTGCACTTGTGACACCCTGAGGCTCTAAAAGAGGTTTACAAAGGCTATTAGTATTGCTGCCTCTCCTGCAGCTTTGTATCCTGATACTTCCTGTTCTCTGTCCTGAGAGTCAGCCACAGGTTTGCCACTCTGTGTAATACCTAACAGGATTAGGATCTTGGGCCAAGGTTGGGTTCCTAGGTTTTGCTAAACTATACAGTATCTATTAATGAAGTAATTGTTAAAACCCTGGTTCAGACACTGCCGGTGAATGTGAGGGCTAGTGATGACTAGACACACGTTTCCCACTAGGCTGAGAGATCCTGCGCAGGGTCTGGTCACCACCAGCAATTGCTGTCAGAGCTGCCTGTGTAAATGAGTTCGAGTTCAGTTTGGTTCGTAATAAAGGCAGTAAAATTGCCAAGGCAGCTGACGTTGACCTCACTGGAGTGGCTGAAGTGTGATGTAATCTGGAACACAGACTACCCCTTCCATCATGTTTAATAGCCCTGTGTCCAAAATAGTGCTGAGTGGATATAAGAAAAAAAACCAACCCGGCACTAGTGCTGTTGCTGGGGTTTGCTTTATCCTGTGGTTGGGTAGGGAGCAGTGTTTTGGTTTTGAAGATGACTGGGCTATGTGGTGCTCACAGAGCTCTGGGTTGACAGCCCAATGTCATAATCCCTGGCTTTACAGTAGTCAAATATGTAGAATATATTTTCCCCTTTTCAGCACAATTACTTAAATCCTGTAGCAGCAAGTAACAGGCACATGCTCAGAATATGTATGCCTGTAGCATCTTTTACACTTACTAATATATAACGAAAAACCAAAAAATATTTTCCAGTAATAGGCCTTTTATTGCTTAGTAAAATGGAAGAGTTATGATTTATGCTTCACTGTCCTGATGGGATACACTGAGAAATGGAAATAATAATGGGGCTGTGGCTCAAACATGAGATTTCACAGCAAGAATGGCTTGGCTGTTGCTCTGAGTTTCTATGTAACCTCCAGATGGTCACTTTTAACCTCTTAACTTCCACTTTGTTGCCTGTACAGTATGACTGCTGGTGCAAAGGGACTGTGCTGGGCTTTTGTAAGTAGGCAAGTCTTTTGAAAATTCCTGATTCATCAAAGCATCATGCACTGCAGTCCTCCAGAGGACAGAGTGTCTCCTTTTGCTTAAACTCTGCACAATATGAATTTTTACTTAAGGTCTTCAAATACATACCCTCTCATGTCCCTGTTTTGGTCCTCCTCGCCCCAGAAAAAATACATTAGGTATGGTGATTGAAATGAGGACCAGTAGTTGATTTTTAATCTTTCTGACTTTTTTTTTCTTCCACCCTTCCTAGGATGCAGGGGCTTTAATCCAGGATGAATGAATGCTACTATGATAAGCGCATGGACTTTTTTTATAACAAGACAAAAACTGACACAGTAGATGAGTGGACAGGGCCAAACCTTATTGTTGTTCTGTGTTTTGGGACATTTTTCTGCCTCTTCATTTTCATTTCAAATTCATTGGTCATAGCAGCTGTGGTCAAGAACAAGAGGTTTCATTTTCCATTTTACTATCTCCTGGCCAACTTAGCTGCTGCAGACTTTTTTGCTGGAATCGCCTATGTCTTCTTGATGTTCAACACTGGCCCAGTGTCTAAAACATTAACTGTTAACCGCTGGTTTTTGCGTCAGGGTCTTCTGGACACCAGCCTGACAGCTTCCCTGGTGAATCTCCTTGTCATAGCTGTTGAGCGGCACATGTCAATAATGCGAATGAAGATCCACAGTAATCTTACAAAGAAGAGAGTCACTTTTTTAATTATATCAATTTGGGCCATTGCTATTTTCATGGGTGCTGTTCCCACCTTGGGTTGGAACTGCCTCTGTGACATTACTGCCTGCTCATCCCTGGCGCCTATTTACAGCAGAAGTTACCTAGTGTTCTGGAGCGTCTTAAATCTAGTTGTCTTCTTCATTATGGTGGTGGTTTACATAAGAATCTACATGTACGTCCAGAGGAAAACTAATGTCTTGTCGTCGCACACTAGTGGATCCATTAGCCGTAGGAGGACCCCTGTGAAGCTTATGAAGACTGTCATGACTGTCTTAGGTAAGAGACTGCTAACCGTGGTGTGCAAGTCTGGCAGTGCCAATCAATGGGTTTGTGTGGTGTTGGTTTTGTTCGTTTGCTTTTTTAACAAAACAAAGAAAGCCAACCCCCCCTTAAAAAAAGCTGAATAAACCCTTCATCAAATTTATAAGTACTGGAGTCATTTAGTCTTCTGTCTGCTTCAGATAATGAAATAAGTGTTGCACCAAGCAGAAATGCAAAGTAGAGGACCTGTCAATGTGAAGAAAAGCGTCTCTATTTGGTAAGCAGCTTGTAACAAAACACAAGTTATCCACAGTTTGTTGTGGGGGGCAGGTGATGGGAATACAAAATCACTTTGAGGGGAGGCTTGTGAAGATTCACAGCTACCTAGTAGAGCATTTTCCAAATAACATTCTTTAATATCTGCACAAGGGCATTGATTCTATGGGCATGGGGATAGTTTTCATTGCACTTCTTCCTCTTGGCTGTTTTCTAAACATACTAACTTCTTCCCTTTGGAAATACACCTTCCTTGGGGAAAGGAGAGGATGCCTGGTGGGTCTGTGACTTTGACAGAGATTTGCTTTGTAAGGGGAGAATTCACCTTCATTCTGTGAAGATTGCATAGTGCAAAATACTTTCAGTATTTTGATGATACAGTATGGCCTTGGATCTCTAGATTGCAACATGAGATTTGATATAGATTCTGCCAAAGAGACACTTGGTATTTGGGCAGCTCACATGACTTTATCAGCTAGTTGTTGTGTAGCTGCTTATTAAATTAGAGATGCACAAAGTAGATGATTGATCATTGGAACAAACACTAGCAGTAGCAGTAAATTTTCCCTGCTTACAAGACCTGAATCTTAATGAGATGTGTTGTGGAAGCCAGGTATCATGTGAGCATGGCTCATGCAGGTTGCTGAGGGTGGAACTGGGGGGGACACCAGGACACTTGTGAAGCTGGGCTCAGGTGGTGGTGGGACTCTAAAACCACAAATACAGCTCTACCACTCTGATGACTGTTCTGATGTTGTGTGAGCCAGCACAGGAAAGCTGGTGTCCATGTATACCTGGAACACAGTTGTGTTGTACTGCAGCATGGTGTGGTAATAGAGAGCTCTGAGAAAAATGTGTCACTTTTCATGGAGGTAGAAAATTCAGGCTGAAGACGTTTTCTCCCCTTTGTGGCCTATGGATGCTGTTTGTACAGTCTATTATCTGATTCTCTTTATTTTTTTCTTTGAAATAATAGTGTTATTGTACATAACACTTTTTTTTTTTTTTCTTTTTTTTGAGGTGCTTTAGAAACTGAGATCAGTTAAACTTTACAAGTGCATGGCCTTGGAAAAGAAAGTAGACTGGTGGTTTGAGCAAGTACAGGATTGGCATTTCTACTGCTGTGTCTTTTGAAGTTGGCTTATCCATTGCCAGAACCTTTCACTTCTAAATCCCTCCCCAGCTGTCCTTTCTTTTTCCCCTTTTGGTTTTATGGCACCTGCAGAGAAACAATGTGGTGGTTGTTCCTGTCCCTCCCTCACCTTGCAGGGGCAAGAGTTGATCTTTTGCTCCCTCTGAAGCTCTCATGCAGTGAAACTTAAACCATCCATGTGGAAGGAGAAAACCCTTGTAGGAAAAATCTTGAATTGCTCCGAAAAAGATCCTACCTTAAAGCATAACCATCAGATAGACTGTAGTTAACTGCTGCATTGGAAAGAGAGAGAAAAAAACCCCACTTTTAAAAGTCTATAAGCATTTTTATGCAAGGCAGAACTGCAGGCTGCTTTCTGGGAAATTGTGCAAATAAATCAACTTGCAGAGCCTTGTCAAACTTATACATCTATTTATATAGTTAATATTACTTTAGTTTTGTGTAAACCAAAGTTGGAGGGCACTGAGTGAGCATTGGCATAACACTGTTCACTCTCAGTGCCGCCTATGCCTGTTTGCAGGGCAGAGCTGAGCGGTGGTCTGCCAGCTGGGGAGGACACCCGGCCAGCTGATGGGGGAGTTGGAAGGACAGTGACCATTTGCTAATCCCTCACAGCCCTTTAGCCTGTGGCAGGTCTTCAGTGCTTACCACAGCCATGCTGCTGTGTGGAAATAAACCTCACTCAAAATTTCATTTTCAACTTATTCTCTCTTTTACTAGAGAGAGGGGCCTTAGGAGTATGGGCTGATTTAAAGATCAGTGTTAGCTTTTGCTTACTCACAGAATATGGCTTTTCAGCCACCAGATTAAACTATAGTTCGGGTAAAGCATTTAATGATAATGTGTGCTGGGCCAGGCAAATTTAACTTAGAAAGCCTGAGTGCTACTTTAGAGATCATAATTTAGTATTTTTACTGTGACTGTCAGGAACAAAACTAAAGCAGAGCCTGCTTCCAAAGAATTCAAATTAGTACATGTGTTGCTGGGTGCAAGATCTACCCCAAACTCCTGTGTCAGATGAAATCTATCTTGGCACGTTCCTTCATATCAACGTTCCAAATTTTGACCCTGAGAGGCTTTTTATAAATGTTTATTTCTAGGAAGGAGAATTTTATTTTTTGAAACAGTTTAAAATGTGCATTCCTGTCCAGGTCATTCAAGTACATTGTGCAAAATGTATGAGAACCTGAACAATCATGTTTTCTGGGCTTTCCAATTACCAAAGGAGTCACCAAGTGATCAAATGGATACTTCTAAAACTGTGCTTACTGATGCAACAACCTATAGCTTATATGCAGCCTGTGGATTTTGCCCAGGGCAGTTATTTTTAATGGCTTATTCCAAACATCTGAAGGTGCTTTGGAGTACATGTCTAATCTGGCCTTAACTAAAAGTAATTCCAGAATGCTCTGTGGCTGGATGAAGCATGATGAGAACCAGAGCTCTCATTAATGTTCTCTGTTGGTTTTATGGGAGGTCCAAGACAAAATCCTGCTGCCCTGCTGCTGTATAGAAGGAGACTATATGTATCTGGGTGCTACTGGCATGCTGCTCCTCCCATCTGGTTGTGGGGAGGCTGTGCATGTGGGGCTGTGCATGTGGATGGCTGCCCCTTCAGTGAAAAAAAAAAAAAATTACTGTCTTCTCTGGGTGGACTTCTTCTGTGCTCCTACAGGTAAGAGTTGGGGGAATTAGGGTTACAGTTTGACTTCATGGTGACTGCAGCTGCATGTGGCTTTTCGTACCACCCTTTGTTGGGCTTGGAGGGCCACTTCCAGAGGCTGGGACTCAGGTCTCTGTCATTGACCTGTTTCTACCATAACCCTTAAAATGATCTACCACAGGATAGGCACAGCTGAAATTACTTTCCCTTTGGAATGATGAACCATAGGAAGTTATCTAGCTGAAACTGGAAGATGGGAAACCTACCAAAAGGGGCTAAAATTCTCTAAGACAGACCTTGTGGTGTAGTTCTGGCTAAGCCTGTGCCTGTAGCTTTGAAGAAAGGGTACGTGATTTTCAGGTGGTAAGTGGTAGCTCATCTGAACTTGGTAGTAAGATTCCTGCTGAAATAGCAACTTTGGGGTGGATGGTTTTCACTTTTAGTGAATTTATAGTTTAATTGGTAACTTGCTGCTTTAACTTGAGTGCACATGTGGCAAAGGCAACTGGAAGCTACTGCACTTTTTTTTTCCCTCAGTGTTGGCATGCTCAGGGGCAGCTTTGATGTGCAGAGTTTTACAACATGATGCTGCCAAAGCATCAGTAGTGCTTCCAGGCGTACAGCATTTAACTTTTAAACAGAGGTGATATAATCTACAAGAAAACCATGTTTAAATCTATTGGAAAATCCTCAAACTGACCTTAAGGCATCATGGTGCCTGATCTCCCGTTATCTGGTGGGAAGACTCAGAGCTGTTCTCCTGATTTGTGTTTCAGCCAGGCTGTTTCATGTCACTTCTGTGAACTTCAGAGAGTCCCAGAAATTAAATTATTTTTGTAGTGTAGCACCTCATCAGGGGAAGGGGCTCTTATGGTATGAAAAGTCTGCAAAGGAGAGAATCGCGAAAGGCTGACACAAAGGTATGTATTTATGTTTAATCATGGTTCCCTCTGAATTCTCTGAGGTAAAAATAACAAAATCCGAGCAGGGCTGTGAGTCTGAGCCATGCCTCACTTTCATCTCTGCAGCACTAAGAGCAGGGTGTGAATCGCTTGTCTTGTCTCCATACACAACAAAATGTATTTTTGATGTTTTCAAATCAACTGCCCCATGAAAGCATTTCCCAGTAACTCTGACACTGCTACTGCATTGCCCCTGTCCTTGTCTTCAGTCATGGGGCCGGGAGAACGTGCAGCGAGATGTCTGCAGATGTCTCTTATCTTCCCTTACTTTTGCCACTGGAACCTTTTAGGGTTTTGCCTGTGTAGGTAGACAGGGATATATCCTGGGAGTTCACAGACTAATCCTGCCTGCAAGCTTGGGGTATTGTTAGAAGGAGAGTTTTCTGTGTCTTTTGTTAAATGTGGCTTTGGGGTCTGTTTCCTCCTCTGGTGATTTCCATGAAAGCAGGGTTGGACCTTGCATGCTTTGTGGTACACGTGGTCAAAATGCTTTTTATTCTTGTTCTAAGGAGGATTGGTTACCATCTTAATTCCTCTATGAAGCTGGTGTGGCAGCAACTTTGTCAGTGACCCTTGGTGGCTAGGGAAGTCTCTTGGTCCAAATACTTACAGAGAAACTCAACTAGACACAGTAGTGTTGTCTGGGTGGTCTGGTTCCAGTGCCTGTTAAAAGGAATGTGACTTACTGGTGAACCCCTGGGCAATAAATCAGTATTTTCTCCATTGTGGACTGTATGAGTTGGTGTCACAACTGCTTACTCAGCATGTTGGAGCTAAACCAGTGTGCAGAGAAAACAAGTGTTGTGGTAGCAGCTTGCAGCTCCTGATGCCAGTGGGCAACGGAGGAATAACTTGATACAGCATTATGGCCTGCCCATTGGATGGGGAGCAGTGTCCAGAGCTGCTGAGACCAGCCTGTGTGCGCAGCACGGCCGATGGGATGCCTGAGGTCCTGGCTCTGGCACTGCCTGGGACCTGCTGTGACCGAGGCTGCCCTCGCACAGCTTAGATATGGGAAAACTAGTGGCTTTACAAAAATGAGCTGGACAATACCAGAATTGTTGAATAGATACCAACACTCCCAGGAGAGCTTTTAGCATGTAGTTGCTATCATCCTTATTTATTTGATTATTTTTTCTAATCCCCAAAAAAGGGGAAACTCTCCTGTTATAAATGACTGGAATTTCCTCAGTACATTGTTCAAACTGTGACTGCTGTGCAGAGTTGTAATTTTCTATTTCTGTATGTCAGACAGCAATTGTGGCTTGTGCTAAGTTAGTATTATCATGCATATGGCTACTCCTTCCTTGGGCTAAGGGCAAGGAATGACAGGCTGTGGTGCTGGGGGGGGAGGCAGGAGGGCAGATGGGGCAGTTTAGGGCCCCTCCCAAGCTGGTGGCAGGGGCCTGCATTCAGTCAGGATGTTCCCACTATCCACCATTCCTGCCCACACCCCTGCCTTTGGTGGGGATGTGCAATAATGTGGAATGATGAAAATGTAATAATGAACTTTCTTCTAAGCTGTGATTTCTATGCTTTCATCATGTTATCTTCACTCTAATATCTCTTCTGCCTTCTCTTCTCCCTTATTCCCCTCTCCCCCCTCCCCCTTTTTTTTTTCTTTTTTTTGAGGGGCAGATGGGAGGGAAGTGTCTTTGCCTACTTTGCCTCTTTCAGCTTTTATTACCACCTTGTGTCTTTCTTCTTCCTTACAGGGACTTTTGTCATGCCAAAAACATAGCTGAAACCAAAAATATAGCTTCCAGCTGAAACATAACCCTGCTGCTCCTGGTCTCGTCCTGTGGTTTCTTGCTACCTTTTGGGGAAATGCCTCTCTTGCACAGTTTGTTCTCCTATCACTGCTCTCATACTTCCTTATCCTTTTTATCTTTTTTAAATTCTGTTCTTTGCTACCTTTTTTGGTTCATCTTCAATAACTCATCTATTTGTTTCTTTCTATTCATTTACAACTTAATTTGTTTCCTGGATCCGAGTTGTTGAGTCTCAAGTACCCAGCACGCACAGCCCAGGAGGGAGCAGTGGAGCGGAGTGGGCTGATGCTCCAGCTGGGGAGCCAGCAGTGCTGGTGTCGCAGACAGTGGCGTGCCTCCTACAGTAGCTGTGGAGTTTCCAGCCAGGACATGTTTTAATGATGTAGCTATTGTTTTATGAATTGGGCAGTATGCCCATTGCTTTGCAGAATCAGCTGTAGCGTGACAGAAGATAAGTCTTCTTTGGATCATATTGAGGCAGCGGTAGAAGCAGGCCACCTGGTATCTTCTCTAGCATATGAGAGATGGAGAGGAAGTATGTGTTCAAAGTGCCGGTTCTCTGCTTGCTAATGCTCCAGAGCTCTTGTTTATTTATCAGCATGGACAAATCACTGTTGTGATGACCTCTTCCCAGTTGTCTTTGCGCTAATGCTGTGAGCAGCTGGATTCTTGATCCCTGCAGGCTTCTGAGAGCTTCCCTGCCTCATGCTCAGGGCTTGGCAGAGAAGCTGTAGTGGATATATTTTTGCTACTGTTGTTAGAATTTTTTCCTTTCCTGCTTTTATAATTTTTGTGGAGAATTTTGATGAACTCAATCTTGTAAGATGCAAAAAAAATCCAAACACCTAGCAGTTTGAAGTCTTTTTTATTTTTTCTTTATCTCCTTCATCTCTAGGTGCTTTTGTTGTCTGCTGGACCCCTGGCCTGGTCGTCTTACTGCTCGATGGTCTGAACTGCACCTACTGCGGGATTCAGAATGTTAAGAGGTGGTTTCTTCTCCTGGCCCTGTTGAACTCTGTCATGAATCCGATAATTTATTCATACAAAGATGATGAAATGTGGGGCACCATGAAAAGGATGATTTGCTGCTCCTCTGAGGATAAGAGCCAGGAGAGACGATCCTCACGAATCCCTTCCACAGTTCTCTGCAGAAGCACGGATACCTCGGGGCAGTACATTGAAGATGGCATTATTCAAGGGACAATTTGTGGAAAAGGAGATCTTGATGACAAAGGAAACTCCTGAGCTATTCATGGGACTGACTTGGCTGGAAAAGGAGGAGAGGGGGAAGGGAGAGGTTTTGTAAGAGAAGATTGACTGGCAAAGCTAGTAAACAATATATTCACTTCGTTCCAGAGCCTAAACTCCAGTGTTAACAAAAGTTCTTATAAGTAATTGCCTGGTGGAAAAACACTTTGTAATGAAGAAAACTTTCTGTGCTGCCATCTTTCTCCCTTTATTTCTTTTCTTCAAGTGCATGGAATTGTTTTTTCATATGAATGGAGTACATACATCTCAGAGACTTTTTGTGCACGGAAACAATGTAGGCAATACAGTGAGACCGTCCTTAAGCTCCCTCAGAGGAAATAAACCTGCCTCACTGTGCAAGCTGGACATTCATTGAGTATTTATGCTTTGAACAGTTTCTGTACATCTTGTGGAGGATTGTAGACTTGGACAGAATTGTGACCTGTTTTCTCAGTTTACAAAGTTCGTTAAATAGTTGATACTTACCTTCTCCCTTCCTCCTCCTTATTTTGCTTTCAAAATAGGTAGTTTGATGGTTTATTCAAGAAACCTGGCTGTGATGGGAAGCCCAGACCAGACATCAGAGTGCGTCAGTATGTCCAACTCAATTGTCGGGACCTGAGAGTACAAAAAGCACAGAAGCCATTATTACTTCCATAGTGGGGTGAATGCTGCAAGGAGATACATTGCACTTTGTGCTGCTGTTGTGTGGGCAGACATTGAGGGTGGATTAACAGAAGAGTAGTGTGGCTGTTCATTATGCTTGTTTCTTACTTCCCCAGATAGCATCAAATGAATGTGTTCACTCCTCTTTAACTGCTATGCCACTGTGAGAAATTAAATCCAAAACTCCATTTAAAGAGGGTGAACTTTTAAGGGAAGTGTAACCATACATAATATACAGGTTCAATCAAGCTATTTAAAATAGAAAAAAGCCTGAAACCAACATAAACCCCTAGAATAGTTCAGTATGCATTGATTTTTCAGTGCTTGTCTGGACGACATTTAACCTCTGATTTGCAAGTGGATATTACTGGAAGGTACTTGAGGAAGAGGCCATGAAACGGTAAGCAATGAAGGGCTTTCAGCATTGTGACTAATCAAATCTAGCATCAATGCAGCCACAGCCCAAAAAGCTAAAGTTTTAACATATGGCGTATGCTCTAATGGAGGATCCAGCAATTTAAAGCTCTAAGGTAACATTTTTAAATTTAAACTTTAAAAATCGGAATGTAGGCTTCTTATTACTCTAAAAATCTGGCTCCTGCTGTCTGGTTTCAACAGCAGTGACCTCCCCACTACACATCTCAATTTCAAGAGTAGTTACCTGTGTTGTGGACAAAGTCTGATCCCTGGTGTTAAAAGTAGTTGACCACAACCACAGATCACTTTGGAAAGTTTTGGAAATTTTGACCACTTGGAATTTTGGAGAACAACACCAAGAGCATATTGTACAAGATGGAAAGATAAAGATCAGCTGTGGTGGGCAAATTCTAACTTTGGTACAACTTGCATGTGGATATCTGGACTGTGTTGGGTCAGAGCAGAACCAGCACCTGGCTCAGTGGCTAAGTTGCAGTTTTGTAGAAGGCACTGAGGGATTTAATAGCTAGCCTTAGCTTATAAACACAGCAAGCCCTTGTTCAGAGAGTTCTCCCGTAACGCAGGTTACCTTGTAGGGATATGGCCTAACATTTCAAGGTAGATGCTGTATTTATGAGTAATGCTGGAAAGGTTTACACATGTTTTTTGCCATTATAATGCAATGTTCTTGTGCAAATACTACTTCTTTTAGTTTGGTGTTTCAAAAAGTATGTAAAGTGGTGCTTTCTAGAGCTGGTCGCTTTGCTAAGGCATATCATGCAAGTATTCCTGTCCCTACAGCTACCTGCAGTGCACAGTTTGTGTTAACTAGGCTGAAGCTCTGTGTACAAAGCTAACAAAATAAAATGCTACTTCAAAATAAAATACTTGTGTTGTTTCCTGTTTGGATCGTAACTGGCACTACAGTCAGCAGTAAAAGGCTGCTGTTACTTGTTTCCACAGATCCATCCAAACTAAAACCGATTAAACTGCAGATAAAAATGAACATGGGGAAACTCTGTTTCATATTACCACAGGGAAAGTGGGCGGGTGTTGTTTTAGTAAAATTTTCATGTTTACTAGCAATACTAGGCAGTGTAATACTTGGTTGAATCAGGCCCTGAAGAGAGCTTGGGTGAAGATGGGGAACATCTGCAGTGGTGGAGAAAATACCAGGTCTTTCCTGCAGATCTTGGCATTTGGGCTGCAAAATAACCACATGTGGATGATTTTTGCAGGTAAGCAGGAAAAGGTGACTTCTGTAAAGGGTAAATGACTGTTTGTAGAGCACCTCATACAGTGGACTCCTGGTCTGGAATAAGATCTGAGAGGTATTACCAATCATTCTGCTCCAAGTGAGTAGGAGGATTTGAGGTCTGCACTCCTACACTTTCTGTTGTCTCCTTTTAAAAAAAAAAAATAGCCAGCAAAACAAACCCCCAAACAAACCAGCCCCCAAAAGCTTGCAAACTGGTGCCTTGTGAATGGTATTATTTGCAGTGCGATGCCTTCTGTTTTGGCATGATTCTTCCCTCAGAGCTGCTACCTCATTGTCTACTATAAATTACAATGTGACATGACTGGAACTGGAAACTTACCTTCAATCAAGCTGCTACAGCAGAGGCTGTATAATGTTTCCTATATCAAACTGTCTAAACATCCAGCTACTCCTGTAGAAGGGAATTTCTTGTTAACTCCATAAACATTTCTCAGAATAGTTTGTCTGAAGGAAAACATTTAAAGAACTATTTGTACTTGGGGGGGGGGAGAGGGGGAATCTTAAAAAATCAAAGAGCAGTTGGGGAAGGCAAGTTCTCTGAGGTTTCCCTGTAGCCTTTTTCATTATATCCCAGAATAACAGAAAATCAGTCTCTGACTTCACTTGTGCCTCCTTCTATTTGTGTATGCCAGTGTACTGATGTGCAAGATGAAATTCTTTCTTTTGGGAAAGTCTTTAGAGTGAACACCCACGGAAACCTGAGGACATTAATTCTTAGGAGGCAGAGGAAGGCAAGAGTAGAATTACCATTAAGTTGGGTAGTTACAGAGTTTTGCATGTTCCTGCTGATGCTGGATGACTTTCTGTGTCTGAGAGCTGCTGTATTGCAGTAAGTAGCAAGCAGATACTTCTAATACAACATCTTCACAGCGATTACGATTTGAAAACCTTTGTAATATTCTCCTTCTTTTCCCTCGCTTCAGCTGCTTGTCTCCCAAACCAAAGTTGCTTTTCCAATTGGTCAGTGGGTCCAGGAAGAAATGCTTCATGGCTTTTCCCGGGGCAAAGATGTACGGTCTGTCCCCTATCGTTAGCTCTCGCATAAAGCCTGTGTGGTCACAATCATTAGAGATCCTGTTATGAGAATTATTATTAAAAGCCAGGAACAATGGGGTTTTATTTTACACGATAGATCTTTCAAATCTTTCTGGATAAGCAGCCAGACTGATCGTTGTTTAATAACTTTGTGCGTGGGAGAGAAGCTTCTCTAGTATCTGTGCTGTCATTTTGACCTAGGTGGTGTGGGTGATGAGTCCCTCTGGGAGAGCAGCCAAATTGCTACGGCTTGAATGGCTCTGAAGCATGGCTTCTCCACTGCTTTACCATGACTGCTTTCACCTCAGTATTGGTTTTTGGAGTATTTTTTTAGTGATTACTACAGATTGGTGAAATACATCTGTATTTGTGCATATGACAGCTTGTGCATGTATTTGTGAATGGCAATAATTACTGCAGCTATGTGATGTGATGGTGCCTTTCTCAGATCTATATTTTATATATACTTGTTTGGTTGGCTTTTTAAACTTGAAACTGTCTTCCAAGTGCCAGTAAACAATAGGAGCAATACTTCTACTATGATTTAGGGTATGGCTTAGTAAACTCCGCATGAAGATTTCTGAATTACTGGTTATTGAAAGCTGATGGAGGAAGGGTAATTTTAAACTTTTCATATTTCTTATGTTCTTTCTCTATAGTTCTGACTCTTGGCCTCTATCCTAGCAGACACAGTGCTGGGTCAGCATTTGGTATGGCCCAAAGCAACTGCTGCTTTCAAGATTAAAGCCAAAAAGTGAAAATGTAACAAAAACAAGGCAGCAGGGAAATTCTGTTACTTTTTCCTAGCCTATAATTACAATGAATGTTTAAAATCACTTCAAAGAAGTGATCCAACTTTTCCCCCTTGCACCCACTCCCTCCTTATGCTGGTGCAGCCATTTGTGAAGCCATATGGTGAACTCTAGTGGGTCTGAAAAATAACCCCTACAGTGCTGGTAACTAGAGAAGATTTTTCCATGTGTCACAAGCTAGCAGCTGCATTATTGCCTCAGTTTGTTACATAGAGTCACAGAGATAACTTGTTTTCTAGAAATCTTTGTAAAATACAGCCCTCCTCAAATGCTGCACTTTGCAGTGACTAGGCATGCTTCTATCAGGGGGTGCAGATGGAGAAATAAATCCATCTGGAAACAAGGAATTGAGTCATTATAGTCTTCCACCCTCAAGGTCTTTTGTAAGATAAGGAATTTAGATGCTTCTATGCTTTGAGCCATTCTTCAAAACATCATGCTTATCTTTCAAGTAGTAATTGGTCTTCAGGCTTCTTTTATACATCTTTTTATAATATTGGGGTTGTTTTTTTTCACTGCAGCAGGCAGAAGCATCTTTTTTCTTCCAACCTACTTAGAAGTGCTATTTTGGAGCCCATGGATATGATATTTTGAATTGTCTTGTATATACATTTATGAATCTTCTCCTCTGTATGTTGAAATTAATTTTCAAACTAGCCTCTGTTATGTTCACCACAGACAAATGTGCCAGGAACAGCTTTGTTTTTCCCAAACTAGTCTTTACTAGCATCCCAGTTGTGCACTTAGAACTCTGATGTACCACCCTGTAAGAAAATCAACATGCAGAATAAGAAAAGCATAAATCACTTAATCTGTTCTCACCAATAGCTGTATTTTAAGTTAAATGTTAACTTAATTGAAACCATAGATATGGTCTAACTTCTTTTTAAAAAATCAAAACAAACAAAAAATCCCATTAAAAAAAAAATTACAAAAAAAAGAGAAAACTCTGAAAAAACAGTTCTGCCTATCTATAGGCCAGGAGTAAGTAAGTAAGCATACTTAGGCCTTTAGTTTACTAGTCTTGCTTTGATATGTAAGAAAATAAGGAAGTTGTGTTTCTGAGCACAAGTAATTGCTTGGGGTTTTAGTAGGTGATCTCCTGGGGCTATGCTTCTCATCTAGAGAGGTTCTTTAGCTTTCCTCCTAAAGCTGCTGTGGAAGGAGATGGGATGCTGGCCTCACCCAGTATTTAATTTGTACGTATAACAGCTAAGAATATATATCTACTGTCTTGATTCTAAATATTAAGTAACTCTTGCATATACTAGACTCACAGTACTGTAGGGTTAATTTTATCTCCAGCTTCCATTTATGTTTATACAAACAAATGCTTGGTGTATTGGCTTTAATTAGGTTTCTGTTAAGAATATGTTCAGTTATTAATGGATGTCAAAATGCACAAAGGGAAAAAGGCTTAGCCTCCAGAGATGGAAATGTTATTAATGCTTAAATGATTCTATTCAAACCCCAGTTAATGCATCAGTTATTATGAATGTCAGTGTATTTGTTTGTGCAGCACACTCTGTGATACTGAGCTGGGATTTTCCCACAGATAAAAATGAGTTAATTTAGTTAGAAACATAAGGGTTTGTGCCTGTAGGGGTAAAGGACCCATAGACTGTGAACTCGCAATTGCTCACCCACGTGCCTAGCTTTAACTTTCTGCACGGTTTTGTTGCCTTCAGTAGAACCTTCCCTGTGAAAGGAGTCCTACATTTGCTGGCATTTTTTACATGAAGACGTTTAATGTCATGTCATGTTTTAGACTGTAAGTTTCTGCCATGTAGGGAACTGTCGCTTTACCAAGGGGTGCTGCTGCAGCAGACTGGCTTCCGTCACACAGCAGTCCCTCACAGACACAGTTGTTGATTTTAAAGGGGAAACATTTGGGCTCATAAACACACATTTACAATGTTAGATTATGTCCCAAATTTGACCTACGTTCTTTTGTCCTGTTTTCTCCTTTATAATCTCTTTGCACAGTCTGCGTAATTTTTTGTGTGTTCTGTTTTGTTCTTCAAAGCATAGATTAAACCACACTTTTCTCTAAACAGATCAATTCCAGCAGTATTGAGTCCTAAAGCAACCCTCCAATTTCACAGACCAGAGAGCCACAAAAAGAAATAAATAGGGTTGAGCAGAGATTTTAGTCTTGAGCTGGGTTTTTGCAAGGTCAGAATACCAACAAGGACAAAAAAAAAAAAGTGATGTTTGCATCTATTTGTTAAAAACATTGGAGAATAATACTTTGATAAAAGAAAAGTAGACCCCCAAGCTTATGATTGATTTTTACAATTAAAATATTAGTTGGGAGTCCTAGACTGTTAACCAGTGAGTTTTCTGAACAGAAGAACTGAAGAAATCTATTTTCTGATTGATGACTACTCTCAACTGGAGCGAAGCTGTCACATGCATTCAGCTCCTTGCCAATGCAAGGGGATCCAGACAGGAGGGTGATCTCCTGAATCCCTTCCTGTGGCAAAGCTCCAGCCCATATTTCTGTGTCCATGGGCACCAGGAGCTTTGCTGATTCATGGAAAGGAAACCAAGCCCAAGGATGGAGGAACTTCTGAACGTGGTATGAGCTCTGGCTGGAGACTTCCTGGCAAGTGCTTGTGCCCCATTTCCCCAGTGGAGGCTGAGGTTACACCATGGTCCTTCCTTCTGTGGAGGTAGGAGCAAACTTTCCATTCCCCAACTGCCTATTTTCCCAAAACATCTTGATGAGGCAACAGCCAAGTTTTATTGAAAAGAACTGATTATTTCAGAAATTGAGGGACTAGTCAGGTGAAAAGCAATACCAGCTGCATGTGCCTCATTCCATTCAAAAATCAGGATAAAACGCTATTCTGGTTCAAGCTATGTAAGTCATGGATGCAATTCTATGCTTGCCTGTGCATAGGTGAGGCCTCCCTGGAGAAGGATGAAGGTAATCCCCAGAGCTGTGTCACAGCAAATCCCCACCATACTGATATCCCACCGCTGCTGACCCTCTATTCATCTTCCCAGCTGGTCAGTGCCAGGAAAATACCAGTCTCTGCCATCTTTATCCCATTTAATAGCCAGCAAAATTGTTAAGGGCTTAGTGAGGTAAAGTAGTTTTGACTCCATTTCTCTGCAGGAATCACCAGCTTGTGGTTCTCTGTATGCTGTGAGTCCATCTGTAAATGCACAGTTATAAATGAAGGAAAATCAGGCCCCCATGCTCACTCAGCTTGTGCATGGTCTGTTCACTTCGTGATGGCTGACTTTCAGAGGTTTTGCAAAGCAGCTTGGGGATTTGCTTCTGTGTGTGAATCCTGAGACATTTGTGTCCAGTGGGAGTGGTTCAAATGAGATCAAAGATTAATTGACATAAGGGTGCTTCAGAGGATGCAGAGGGTCATGGGAGATTCCTAGCGAGGAGGGATACTCCTCTTATTAACTAAACCCGATGCTATTGACTCTTCAGTGGGCTGTTCAACTAAAAGCTATAGTTGAAAGCCCTTCTTGTCTGAATGTGAACGAGCCATCCCAGTGGTGCTGTGGGTGTTCCCTGCCTCAGCTGCCCCATTCAGGGGCAGCAGGACCAGGTACTGGCATTGAGCACACAGACATGAGGATAGGAAGCTCAAAGGAATAGTAAGAGGTGATGCATTAATATCTCAAGGAGTTTAAGCCCTAATAACTTGCTGAGGGTTGCCAGACAGGAGTCTCTGATGGATGACAATTCACTTCTCTCTGTCCCTTCTCACCCTTTGCAGCAGTTGAAGTGCAAAGAGCTTTCAGCGAGTAAAGCCAAACGTTGATTAGAAGAAGTATCAGCAATGAGATAACACTTGGATTTGGTATGAGCAGTTCGTCCTCCCCTATGGCAGTCACACCAAATATTTTGACTTGCTACAGTAATTTCCTGTGTGCTGGTATCCACTGATTTGATACAAATAGTAGCAACAGGCTCCATCAGGAGCTGCTCTGAGGGTTGTTGATTGATTTAGTCCCACAATGAAGATTGAGTGGGCTATTATTTCTAAAGAGAGGCTGGATCCAGCATGTGTTTGTATCAACATGCCAAAGATGACACAACCAGTGCCTCACCCAGCCCAGCAAAGTGGGTTTCTGCTAATGCTTTATTTGGTCTCCATGTTTGACTGGGAAACAAACAATGTTTTTCTGATGTGTTATTTTTATGAAGAGTAAACTAAAAATGCTGTCTCTGAGGGGGTGGTACTGCTGTGTTCTGCTCACTTGATTTCTGTGCATCTCTATTCTGCATGTGTTAAAGTGGGAGAAGTTGCTGTGAGGATAAGGACCTTGGGCCTCCTGAGATGCTGCAGTGACTGGGGCTGCCTGCCCACCAAATTCAGCTGGGAGGTCCTTACAATTCCTGCCACATTTTGGAAGCTACACGGAGAGCTGGTGGGTGGCCTTGCAGATGGAGTCCTGGTGGTCTCGGTCAGTCAGTGTGCAGTGGCTGGTGCCCACCTGTGTGTGAGGTCTTTGCAAGTTCTGCACCACTGCTCACCCTGGAGAACCTCTAGGCACTAACATATTGTTCCAATAATGGGGTTTAAATTTTTGTCCTGTTACTTTTTAAGGACCATTTTTGATATTGTCGAAATTGAAGCAACTAGAGCTTTCTTTGATCTAGGAATGAAGTTGGCTCAGCTCTACTTTGCCCAGTTTTATTTAAAGACCATGACTACTACTTCTGAAATGTTACTTGTGAATACTGTATTATTACATTATCTGCTTTTCCATCTGTTAAATGCCATGGTTCCAGCAGCAAAAAATACCACTGTCTGACAGTAGCAGCTGTCAAAGTTCTTATTTAGACTTCCTCAAAAAGTAGTAAACCCTGATACCACTAAGGATAACCCAAGTTTTGTTACAATAAAACTTTATTTGGATGTTTTTAGGAATGTTACCATTTATAGCACCTCTGGATTTTTACTCCTGCATAGGTAGGAAGTTGTATACATCTATAATTTTAAGTACAGTTATTTGTTTATTCCTGGTTTGAACAATGTTACATTATTGTTTATAACCCATGTACAGATATATAACCCTATGTGTAAATCCTCAGCATTCTCTGTGGTTGTTCCCCAACTCTGGGAGGCAGCACCTATAACCAAGCTGCTTCATACAGGATAAAAAAGAATCACTTGGGCCAAACACATCTCCCATCTTCTGTGTAACCTCAATGAATTTCCTGACAAATGAAAAGTCAAATTACAAGCATACTCATGAAGCAGGAGATGCTCTGAACCAAGTCCTGTGTATCACTTAAAAGTGAAAATTACAATTCTGCAGTGAATAGTGCACTTCAATATGAGTGATAATGGGGAAAACAAATTTAATTAAGCATTGTTTATATTAATTGAGTAATTCTGAAGACTTCTTGAAGTGTCCCATTAATAAGCATCGCCTAATGGACTGTATTTCCCCAGGGAACCTCACAGCCTTGGCCTGGCATGAGGAAACAACCAAAGAGGTTCTGCAGTGCTGTGGCTCAGCAGTGCTGCACACAGACAAGCTGTGTGCCTGCAGGAGGCTTGGACACCCCATCTCTGCTCCTGGCTGCTCTTACACCTCTGTCCCCACGGGCTCTGCACCTGCTAGTCCTTCAACTCACCTGGAAAATTACTGAAGAGCACAGTTCTCCCACGCACAGCTCAGCACAGACAGGGGTGATGCTGTGATGGTCACCAGCATTGGGTCTGCCCCACATGGAGGCACTGAAGTGAGCGGAGCCCTGTGGCAGCTCCCAGTCCTGCAAGAGCTGGAAGATAGAGTGGCAGCACCGGAGGCTCTCCTGGCATTGCACAGGCATCTCCCTGCTCAAGGTAGGGTATGTGTAAATAATCCGCTGGGGAAATCCATGTTTTAGGGCCAAAATCAGAGGTGGGAGGGGGTTCTGCTGGGGTCTGGGCTCTTCCTGGTGGCAACACCTGCAATCTGCTGTCAAGTAAGGCATATTTTTCGTGTGGTTTGGGTCTGGCTTTTTTGGTTGGTTTGTTTTTTGGTGGTTGTTGTTCTTTTTCTGTGACAGCACTGGCATCCTTGGTGCTGCTATGGGGTGGCTGACGGGAGCTATTCCAGGGCTGGCATGGCATGTTCTCTACACGGTACATGGCGCTCCTGGGGCCCCACCTTGTCCAGGGCCCGCCAGGACAGCCCAGAACCTCAGCGGTATCATTGTTTGGAGCCCACTGGCTGCTTGCCACCCTGAGGACTCCATCCCCACCCCAGAGGCTTTCTCATGCTGTGCTGATGCTGCCCAGCCTCTTGAAGCCCCTCACGGGGTACTGCACAGGGGGGTGGCAGAGTGGTTTAGGGGGAGGGCAGGCAGAGGAGTGGGAAGATGGGGCTGTTGATAAGGCTCCAACCAACAAATGGATCTGAAACCGTGTGATTTGGCACAGCATGGGGAGCTGTAGCTAACAACACAAAAGGTGAATAATTGCATGTTGTGGCATTCATTCTCCCAATTTAAAAGTGATTAAGCTCTCGGTAAGGGCAGGCAGCTGCAGGTTTGGGCTGCCTTTGTCTCCCCAGCAATGGCTAACATGACACTGACGTCCAGCATCTCTCCTCCTCCAGCACCACCCTTTGCCCCAGAGCAGGGCCGCTTCGGGGCCTCACCTAACATGGATTTCAGAGAGATCGGTGCACAACATGAATGACAAGGGTCCTCCTCCTGCTGCTGCTCATTTCTGCACCTGAATTAGTGGAGGAGATGTAAAGCTGCGATGTGGGGGTAAGTCACGGCCACTGCACGTGTCTGCCTCAAGGAGATGGTAGTGAAAGGGGCAGGGGCTTGAACTTCAAGCATTGGCTCAAAACAGGCATGCCCAGCCCAGCACTCTGCTGTCCTGCTGCCTTGAGTCACTTCCCAGGCCATGGGGCCAGAGCTTTAGAGGGGTTTATGGGCTAACAGACCTGCATAAAGCAACTTTAGTTCTGTCTTTGAAAATAACAGGCATATTTAACTAAAATGAAATAACTAATGGCTGGTAACAGGGAGTTTTTTGTAACATTAGTGAAGGGGAAAGTGAAAATAAAAGGTCTGGTTTCCAATTGGAAAACTGTAACCTATACAAAACTGTATCTTATCCAGATTGTCCCACCTAATTTTACATTCTCCTTCAGTGTTTGTGAGTACCACATGTGCCTACAAGTGAACATGTCCTTGAAAATGAAACAGTAGCTGTTGCAAGTTACTGCAGAGGGCTTGAACTGAATAGGAAATCCTGAGGATACTTCTAATAAGTGTGGAAATGTTGACTTTGGGACTGCTGCTGTATGTTTTGAGATAAATGTACATGGGTCTTGCTGTCAGTCCACAGGGACAATGCTTTGATATGGTTAATGTGGCACCTCAAAGCTGAATCCTATAAGCAAGAGGCTGAAGACAAAACAGGAGGGAATTAAACCACCAGTGTTTGCTGAATGCTTCTTTCCTCTGACTGCTGAAAGTCTTTTAGTCCCTTCACCACTGGAGTCTAAATATCTATTGGCTCTTCTCAGAGTTGCAGCATTGCTGGCATAGGAAAATAAATTATTTTCTTTTGTCTTTCAAATTGTTTCCCATTTCGCTGAGCAACCCTTTGCAGCCTCCCTTGGTGGCTGTGCAGCTGTTTTTAATGCACCTTTGCTTGTAGAGGTGCCTCCCCAGCTAATCCTTTACAGCAACAAGTGATGTTGCATAGACATTCAGCACTGGTAAACTTGGGGAAGAGACAAAGTATGGGATGATGAGCAAGGCATAACATTGCTAAGCATAGGGGAGAAAATGCTATTTAATGGAGCAGCAGTTGCAAGTTGAGGGTGAAAGGAGTTACAGCAGACCTGGGAAAGGCTAGTGTTTATCTGTCACTTTGTTTGTCTGCATGTGGGAGAAGTGAGGGATGCATCAACCAACAGCATCAGAGCAAGTCTACCCAGTACGTAGCACCCTCAAAGTCTGCACAAACTACCCAGGAAGATGAATTACCTCCTGAGAGCAGCTCCAGATTGTCCTTTAGTGGGGAAGTCCAAGTAATGTATGGAGGGGCTGTCTGGAGCTAAAAGACAGCTTAAAAAAAAAAAAAAAAAAAGCCAAAAACCAAGGCAAAGCCACAGGGTGTTTATTGGAGGCAAGGTGCAGCATTCACCTCTGCTCTGCACACAGAGCTTCACAGAGCTGATCTTTAGGGTCACCGTGCTACAGGTATCTGCACAGGAGGGGACAGCATCTGTACGCAGGCTATCAAAGTGCATTTGACATTGCATAAAACTTATAAGAAAGGTTATTTAAGGTGCTCAGTGATGCACACAAGCCTTAAATTAGCTATGCATCTCTCTTGAGGGCTCCTCCCTTCATATGAGATTATGGCCCCAGCTTCCAAGCACTGCTGCTGTTGCAGACCTCTTCAGCTTTCTCTGGAGAAATTTCAGCGTAATTGTCTTTCAGTTTGCAGGGAAAATGAGGGCAAAAAAGCCCACAGAAAGAATTTTGATAAATCCTTGCCGTCTCTATACTGAGTAGTATCTGTCCAGCCTGTTAGCATCCCATCTGCACTGTTAGCTTTCAGCACTCTTCTCAGCCGCCGAATATCACACTACTTGGAAAATCTCTGCTCCTGAAGGCTATGGGTCCCTGTTAATCCTGAGTCCTGACTTGCATAGATGTCTTTACATTTTACTGTCTCTACAGAGGTGTTATCTTTGAGCCTTTGCTTTCAGTAATTTTTTTTAATATACTTTCTAGAGAAAATAGCTCCTGAAAGTTTGTTCTTTTAATAAAGAAAACCAAAGACCACCCAGGTTTTCATCTGGGAGAACAGTGTTCTCTGGTGGCTTGTGGTGATCTAAGAGGGGCTAATTTTACTTTTTTCAAGGCTGATGGTAAAGCACATTTCCAGGCCATTTTCTCTCCTCTTTTTTTAAGAATTAAAATATTGCATACTGAGCTATGATTCACAGCTCTGTCGTGCATGTTTGAAAAGCACTCAATGCATCTTACTGTTAGGACTTATTCTACTGTCCAGGGCAGGTCATACCTAGCTACTAGCTGTTTATAAAATAGAAACATTAATTCAGTTTGGAGTTGATTAATAACAGGTTAAAAATAACCAAAATTCTTGTTCTCTAAGACTTCATGTTTCCCTTCTTGCCTGCAGTGTTCTCTCAAAGATCTGTGTAATTTTTCTACATTATTTTCAGTGTCACTTTCTGTACCTTTTTCTTTTATTCATTTCCTTCTCTTTCTTGTTTTCTTTCCCATGACATGTTTTTCATTTCTTCTGTGTGCTTTCTTTTTCCTTTTCTGATTTCTTTCCATCAGGCTCTGCTTTTTGTATTCCCATCATTATATTTTCATGCAGTCTTTTCCCTCCCCAACACACATCTCTTCACTTGTCTCAAATTCCTTTCTGTGCTCAGCCACCCCAATGGCTCTGGAAATGTAGTCCAGATAATGATGATGAAAACATGGGAGAAGTCTTACATTTGGAAGAAGAATTAAGTGCAAAAAAACAGTGAAAAATACTGGGTTGCAAACCAGATGTAAAAAAACTATTGTTGGGCTACTGCAAGCACAGAAAAGATATGCAAGTCTTGTTCTGAGCCACATTAATGGGACAATTGTGCCAGTAGCATGGGGGCAGGTATCTTGTTTTGCTTGACAGTGGGAGGCCATATTCAGGACACTGGGTTGAACTTTCTGGACAAATTGGGAGGTGTCCAGAGGACAGCAACCTACCTGGCAGTTGTGGAAAATGTGACAAGAGCAATGGCTAAAGAAATAAAGCTTGGGCAGTAGACTTGTCTCATAAAGGAGGATAAATACTGTTACTGAGTGTTTTAAAAAGAGAGAAGATGAGTGTGTATGTGGCAGCTTCCAGGTATGGTTAAATATAATGATTTAGACAGAATAATCTTAGGTTTCTTCCAGTACCATGTTCTGGGGCTTTCCTGTGTTATTGCAGATACCCAGCTGGGGCTGCAATACTTTCACCCTTCTTGTTTTGCAGGATGAGGTGAGAGGAAGGCAGGCTGGCAGCCACAGCACAAGCCCTCACACCTGCTGTTCCCAAACTCCACTTCTGGTTCTACTGCTAGCCCTAAGCAGTGTTATCTGTAGGTAATATGGTTACAATTCCTGTCCTTCTTGAAAGAGTTAACAGCTAAACTCTCTTTCCTGAAGCAGGCTGAGTGGGGCTGAAGTAATGTTACACTGCTGTTAAGAAGGCATGAGGGATAAACTATCCTGGCTCAGATATAAATATTTGCAGTTACAAAGAGGAGCAAGAATAATTGGAGAAAAATGTGAAAGACTCGTGATTTTCTGTCAGTTTTTAATGTTTGCTTTCCTGGGATGAAATACTTTAAAAATAATTCTATGACAACCACAGCACAACAAACCCCACATCCTCTTCCACTCAGTTACTTGGACCAGCACTGAAACGCAGGCTGGCCAATGAATCTCAATGGCTGCTGGCGTTTTAGCCAGAGCCCAAGTCTGAAGGTGCTGGGTCTTGCTTCGTTCTTTGCCCAAGTTAAAAAATAAAATAAAAAATGTTATGGAAATGAATACCAGGCAGTTACAGCAGGGGAGATACATAAATAACTTGTTTTATTATTAAAAGATAGCTCTGAGCATCCAACAAGTGCTAGGTCATCTGTCAATTAAAAATCACCTCAGGACCATAAAGCAAGCTGTGCGCTATACACTCCTTTTTCAGGCAGAACAATTATAGAAAACAGCTTAAAACTGATACTAAAAATAGCAGATATCCAGTTAATAATCTTCAGGTTTGGGTACATTAGGAAATAAGAGGTTTGTCTGTTTATTTGCAGTTTTTTGGCATGAAGAAATTACATAGTTCACAAGCCTCACTTCTTTGGGGGTGAGAACTAGTGCAAGGCTGTGCTGGGAAATCTGCAAAGATTCATGACTGCCAGCAGCAAATCCTGTAGAAAAAGCAAAGATGGACTTGTTGAGGGTCATCTCCTCAGAGCCAGGAGTGGTTGTGGTGAGCCCTGGAGTGCCCTACTCTTTTTCATGAACATCCAGTAGGTGGGGTGGAATGGGGTGAAGCTACAAGGAACATCCTGGAAGGAGAGGGTACTAGTGCAGGAAGCCTCTCCTGCACCCCAGGAGAGCGTTGGCACTGTGGCTCTGGTGGTGCAGAGCTGTATCCTTGCTGCTTTCCACAGCCCCAGGTGTGGTTGGTCGAGGTTTGCCCACCAAGGGGAAAGCAAATACTCCTGGAGATTAAAATGGACAGAGAGCAAATAGGACCTATGCACCATCACTGCCTCAGAGGCAGAGCTGTTCCTGGCAGTATGCTCCCAAGCACTTTCTTTGGTTTAATTTTAAATGACTCTCTCACTGTGGCTTTCCCTACTTCCTCCAGGAGGCTTGGTTCATTAGGTCCATTAGTGCAATTAGGGATTTGACACAGCAGACCACTTGAAAAACATCAGTCCAAAGGGTGTTTCACTGGCAGCTAATGTGGCTTCTCTCTTACTCCACAGGAGAATCTGCCTGCACAAAATATGAATGCCCAAGTGTGGCATTTCCTGGAGAAACTTCCTTCTGCCATGCTCATGTGGCGCCGTGATCTGATGGCAAAGCAGAGCTTGTGGGTCTCTGTGCTACAGCTGGGCTGCACGGCAGAGCATCCTGGGCCCCAAATGCTGTTATGTCTCCTTGCCACCTCAGGCTCAGCCCTCGCACCTGGGGAGACTGTCTATGCCAGAGAAGCAAGCATGGTGCCTTATCTGGAGGCAGACCATAAATAACTGGAGGAACAGAGGCACTGCCAATCACATAAAGGCAGTCAGCATGGCAGCACATTCCAGAAACGTGCTTGCAGGTCAGTGCCATCGCACACAGCTGGTCTGCTGGAGGTGGTGGATGTCTACCATGAGCTGAATCCTGCTGTGGCTGCTCTTGGTGAGCAGGGTGCTTGGGTGTGTCTTAGAAGGCAAGTTTCAGCCTCCCTTAAATATCAGTTTTCTTCTCTCTCTCCTGGACGGGAGCTAGTCAGAGTGTGGGGCAGCTCTGGCATCATTTGGATCAAGCTGCAAGCCAGAATTTAGTTGGTTTTTTGCTGCGTGGATTTGGAACAAGCAAGTTCTTAACATTTTTCTGCTAATAACCTTCTGCTGATTCAGAGGACAGTCAGTGCAATGAGAGGAAAATCACTTTTCAGGGAAAGATTGATGGCATATGCTAGAGCTGTTATGGGAATCTTGCCTGGCTTTGGACAACTAGTTTTTGTTTGATAATGTGAAGATGATCATGATCCACTTTTAGATTTCAGTATGGAGTAATATAAGACAGCATCTCTTGATGTCATTGGGAAATGAGCCTATTTATGCTAGACAGAATTTAGGCACAGCAAACCAGAACATCCATATGCTGCACAGTATTATGCCACTCTCACCATGTACTTTTCTAGTTAGTTCCTTATAATCCAATATGCTCAAAGTAGGGGCAGGCTGTGCTGTGTTTCTGGCACTTGTGCAAGCAGAAAATCCTGTTAGGAGCATAAAGCTGCCTAGCCCATTGATTGCTTGTTGCATGCTCGGCACCATCAATCACTGCTGTGCTGTGGCAGCTGGGGATGGTGTGAGCGTGCCAGAAGAGTTTTGGCAAAGAGCAGTGCTGTCAGGGCTCATGGCTGCGGTTCAGAGGTGGGGAGTTTACTCCAGTGGTGGAACTGCAGCCCCTGAGTGATTGCCTTGCCCACACATGCATGAGTGTCTTTGTGGGAGATGTGGCTGAAGAGGATGTCCTCCACCAGCCCACCATGTTTTACAGCCTGGTGTGTTAACCTAGACCTTGAAGGGTTTCCATTTGGGTTAACAGGCAGGACTATGAGCTACAGCAGCTATTTGGCTCTGCGAGAGGGACAGGACGTACCCCTGTGGCAGCCATGGCTCCAAGGGCCACAGCTACGTCCAGCTGCTGTTCAGCCCATAACCAGCATGTGCAGAGTGCGTACCTTCAGGGGGCTGTACTCACTCAGATTAGGTGAATGCCTACGAATCTTCCAGAGGTTTCAGTGCTTTTCTCATGCTAACTTTATTAAACTGAACAAATTATTCCTTAGCCCATCTGACCCATCACATCCTCAGTCTACTCAAACTACTGTCAGTCACCACATCCCAGTGTATAAACCTGCCCAAAAACCTGCACCTTGCACTGTGTATGCACAGTTTTGTATGGGCTGCCACTCCCTGCCAAAGGCCAGGAGCAAGTCAGAGCTGTGAAGAAAGGGAGAAAACTCTTCATTTAAAAAAAAATAAAATTTAAAAAAAAAAAAAAATCAGGTGAAGTTTTTGATTGCAAAGGCTTGTGCTATAATTAAAATGTAGGTATTGGAATTTCCTAGTCAATAAACATTCTTTAAAAGACTTCCCTTATTAAATATTTAAAAAGATAAATTCTACAACAAAAAAAGACCAACAGCTCATTAATAGGATATTTTTTTCTCGGTTTCATTTAGCTAAAGCACTGCAGTGGAGACTAGTTCCTGAAAATGTGTGGATTGCTGCTGTTGGGTTGCCATCAGCCATGCTCGGCACAGGCACTGAACATCACTTTGCAGACGGCTGCATCTCCTGTTGCCATGGAAATAGACCGGAGCTCACTGAAAGCTGGGTAATGGGCTCTAAAATCATCACTCTTTATACTGAAAAAATGCTGAGGTGACATTAGGTAGTAGTAGTAGTAATAACATCACAGCTTATGGAATGTAGTCTTTGTTGGTTTTATTTTATAGCAGTGTTACGTTTATGTTTGAATTACCTGGTCAGATGTAACCCTCTGTAGTGGCTTAACCCAGAAGGCAGTTAAACACCATACAGCCATTTGCTCACTCCCCATCCATGGTGGTTAAAACATGTGAGTTGAGATAAAGACAATTTAATAGGACAGAAAATGAAGGAAAAATAATAATGACAATAATAGCATATATGAAACAAATGATAGATAATGCAATTGCTCACCACCAGCTGACAGATGCCCAGCCAGTCTCCGAGCATCAAGCCACCACCTCCCAACCAGCTCCCCTCAATTTATTGTTCAGCATGACATCATATGGTATGGAATAGCCCTTTGGCTAGTTTGGGTCAGCTGTCCTGGCTGTGTCCCCACCCAGCTTCTTGTGCACCTCCAGCCTCCTCACTTACAGGGCAGTATGAGAAGCTGAAAAGTTCTTAACTTAGTGTAAGCACTGCTCAGCAACAACTAAAACATCAGTGTGGTAGCAATATTATTCTCATCCTAAAACCAAAACGTAGCACTGTACCAGCTACTAGGAAGAAAATTAACCCTATCCCAGCTGAAACCAGGACAGCCTCCAATATGTATTGCACTTACTGACCACAGTGTTGCAGTGGTTAGATACTGGCCAGACCCAGCAACAGGGAGAACATCTCTAAGAAAATGGATTTGAGGGGGAGGATAATTGTTTGCTTTAACTAACGAGGCATACAGACACAACTGACCATTCCTTTTATCATGGCTGTCCTGTTGCATAACCACTTTCCACTAGTCCAGAGTGTTTGCTTGATCCATTATGGTTAAAATGTATTATAAAGTTCAATATAATTATGTCCCACATTAACGTCCTTTCATTTTGTTGTGTTCAGCAATCTCTAGCTTTGCCCTAGTTTCACAAGGTTCTTAGTTATACTGAAGATGTTTGCCTCTAGCATCATAGTAACATCTTACTAATCAAACAATACTGGCAAGGAAAATCATGCTATGCAGATAAACTTGACCGTGATAATTTAAACTGTAAAACATTTAAAGCATTTAGGGAAAAACTGTGGCTGTAGTCACAGGGTGAAATGCAGGGCTGCAAACAAAGTAAGAGCTAGAAGCCATCTTCTCAGCCTATGGTTTTGTGGAAAAGCCTGCTATGATTAGCAGGAGTCCTGTGAAAACAAAGTACTCATATGCTGATCTTAACCTTGAGATATTTCAATAAGTTGCTCTTGAATTATTTACCTTTATCAAATTAGCAGAAGAGTAATTTTTTACTCTAATATCAGCTCTTCAGAAATAGTATTGTACACTAGAAACTATTGTGGTTTTTATTACTGCAGCATATGAAGATAGGATCTTGAAATGCTTTTAAAACTGAGCAATGAGTGTATCAAAACTTTATAGCAAAATGAGATGTATACTTGTAATTCCTGGAAAAATCTGGCCCTCTTAGTGGATCTACAAATAACTTTCACTGAAATAATGCTGAAGTTAACAGTCTGTAGGTACCTTCCACCTTAATTTGTATATTTATGGCATGCTTATTTACTGATCAGCTGTTTTGTGGGTAGATAAATGGGTTTGGGGGCTATTTGCTTTCAACATGTCCTTTGTCAATCCTCTGTCAAGTTAAAGAGAAAATTCTGTAACCATTTTGATCCATTTCCCGAGATCTGACTTTCCCCCTTATGGTGCCTAACAGCATTACTCAGAATTATTTCCAAGACTGTGCAGAGAGCTTCTGCTATATTTGTTTAAAAACTTGCCTAAGTTTTGCCCATTATAGTTAGAAGGAGCTCTGTGGCAGAGATTGCATTTGCACATTGAGGGGATGCTGGTAATGAAGGAAGCTAGCACTTCTGTAGTGAAGGTCGTTAGGCATGCAGCCAAATTCAGATCTTATAGTCTTCCTCCAGGCCATGCTTACAAGACTCAGAGTTATTTTAATAATATTGTTCCTTTTGAGTAGATTTTATAGGAAGAGGATTGCATTGGTTTTTTTGGTGACTATTTTTTTTCAATCTCAGAGTCCAAGTAAAGGATCTGAGACGGTTATTTTATTGCTGCAGAATCTTTTCACACCCACTTTTGCCTAGGGCTTGCACTTTGGAGTCAGGATTGTGATTTAGAAAGCTAAGCTGGTGCAGACTGACACTTGCAGAATAGAGTTCAAGTTCTCCAAGCCACTGTCAAATTGGCACAGTCACTTTAGGTACTGTTTACAGCCACCACCAAACTAACACGCTGTCTTTTGATGCTCAGGAGACCTTGAAGACTGGAGTGGACGGGGTCAGGGTGATATCCAGAAGAGACAGTCAGCACAGAGCTCTAGGAAGAGTCTTTCACAAGACTCGTGTGTCTTTCAGAATAACCTAAAACCTGCATCCCCTTTTTCTCACCTTAGCTCCAAGTTTCAGTTTGAAGTCAGTCAATGGCAAACCTCCCATTGATATCAAAGCAGCAAAGTTTTGGCATTTAGAGGAAAATCACTATGAAGAATAACGGTGCAATATAAACACTTCCGTTATAAATACAGAATGTAAATAACACTCTTTTACAGCATTTATTTAAATCCCCAGGCACTGGTGGAAAATAGGTCTCCAAATAACCTACATAGTTTAGCACATTAAACACTCAGCCTTTACTAATATTGGTAGTGTTTCAATGAACGCGTTTTTAAGTGAGCAGTAAAAAACAATTGGGCATGTAATTGTTGTTTTAGAGATTTAATCCAATTTCCACTGCAGTCAGTGGGAGTCTACATTTACTTAAATGTAAATGGGACTGAGCTGGGACCTTACACATTTGAAGAGAGGGAGGGGAAAAGAAGAGAGGGCACAGCTGTACAAAATCAGAATTAAGAATTTCATTAGTCTACATAAAATGCACAAAACATTTGAGATAGCAGACATCTTTTATTAGGTAGAATGTATCTGCTAACCACAACAGAACATACAATACCCTTCTGTCACTTGACAGCCATATAATTAAATTCAAGAGTAGTAAACTTTTCTGAAGTTCTCAGAGAAGTTCATTCAAGTTTCTCTGTTAGATATCACAACATATAATTTTAATTCATCGTATTTCTGTATTTGACAAGTAGCACAAACGTTGCTTTAGGGCAATATATACAGCTGTTCCATTGACTAAACCCTATGGAACTGATATTTAACTCATATTTAGGCCAGACATTAATGCTATCAAAACAGGTGGATTGAAAGCTTTGATATATATTTTATGATGTTATTTTGATTGAAAGTAAAGACTGTACTTAGTTTTTAAGGTGGAAATTTGAAAGATAAATTATTTGGGGTAATCACAATTGCTTGTGAGAATTGTGGATGGTGTATCAATATCTACATTGCAGAGGCAGAGGTCTGAATCCAAGATTGTAAGTATTTAGCTTTTCCTTTGGCTGATGTGCAAATATATAATGACTATGAAGGTGTATAACTCAAAATCAAGTGCCTTGGATGAATCTTTAAACTTTTAAGTTGTCAGCTGTATATCTGAGGAGAAAAAAAATATTATGCTTGTTACAAGATTTTAGTGTAATTTTATTGTATTTTTTCCCTGAGCATCTCATTTGCAGCATTTTGTTTCCTGCAGAAATGAGACTGCAGTGGACACTTTTGTCATCACTAAGGCAGAGTTAGGTTCATTGCTTTAGCTGAAATCTAAATGGAATAGCAGAAGACAGACGTAAATGAGCTACTTGGGGGTCTGCTGGAGTAAACACTCCCTTTCTACTCAGTGCAGGAGGAGAGATGATGGGCATTAAGATGATAAGCTTGGTTTAATGAAAGCTCTTCATCCACAATTTAAAGGTGAGAATCTAAAATCAAATATGACAAATATTTTCATCTTAAAACTTTCAGTCTAGGACGAAATAGTATAAAGTTATTATATTTTCATAATATAAAGGGTGGCTAGTAAGGAGATACGATGCAACTCACTGTAGCGACATAGCAAAAGAAAGTTTCCACGGATTTATAGCGACCAAAGTATTACTTCTGGTGATTTATAAAGCTGCATACAGATCTTCCTCTAGACAGAGAGGTTTCTCCTCAGAGAAACAAGACAGAACATAGCTGAAACAATGTATTACAGTTTGTTTGACCTTGTTTGTTGCAGGAACAGGGCTTTTAGATAAATGTGTTTGCACCAAGGCCAACTCTGCTCTTCTTACAATTACTTGCCAACTGCAATAGGGCCTCGGAGAATCAGCTTTTTAATTATTTGACTTTAGAAAATGTATTCAACTCTTTCCACTGAGATGCAAATACACCCTGTTTCAAGGAGAAGTATTACTTCCCCCACTCGGGGGGAAAAGAAAATAAAAATTCGAGGGCAGAATATGAGATGCCTGAGCAGATCACAGTATCCCAGTGAAACCTCAGGGAATGAGTGCTTTGAATTTTGCTGACTGACCACTGGATGCCACTATTGTTCCACTGAAATAAAGTGTAGTGTTGTAATTTTTCTGACTGGTTTACTAGCCCTGAAGAGGGGAGTTTAAATAGTACCGGTATGCACAATTTTCTGCAGTTTTGAAATTATTAATGGCTTTTACTGTGTTTAGACACCTGACCTTCCTCCTTGCTCAGAGCCCCTTCTCAGCAGGACTCACAGCACCAGGCTCTTCTTTCAAAGGCCTTGGCAGGCTACACCCATCTTTTGACTCGAGAGGTAATTTCATAGTCATGCAGAATATTTAGGCATTATTCAGGTAAAGAGAAAGAGATGAATGACCTAACGTTGCCTCCCAACAAACTGGAGACCCCTACTGAGGAGCTGGTTGGGCAGACCACTACTGGAGTAGCTCATCCTTCCTCTGCCCCACAGTACTGTGGTCCCCAGCTGAGAGTGGCTGCAGTGGAGCTCAGAGCCTCTTTCACTAGTAAGCTTAGAGTTGAATGTCAGAGAGATCCGGAGACTGGAAGAAAACAGTGTTAAAAATTGCAGCATTTACTCTAGCTGACTGGTTTTGTGTTATCTTGTTTACAGAAGCTTTTTACTGATTTTAACATTTAAAAATGTATATATGTATTTGAAACCAGACCAATTCTGCCTCTATCTGCAGAGTCCTGGGGCGTGGATTGCCATATTTCTCACCATCCTCAGGTCTGTGTGTGCAGCTCCTCAAGATCTACAATCTCCTGAAGCGCACAGGAAAACCCTGTGGCTCTCACAACACAGTACAGTGCTGAGGTGCTCCCAGAATTGCACCACGGCTCTGCAGCCCTCCACCCCAAAAGGGAAGGGCTTTCCTTTCACCAGATATATGTATTATTATGTATTATTTCATGCTCATGCTTTCCATGATTAAATTCCAACTTGGAGCTGGCACTAAACCCTGCTCCTGTAATAGAAAGTGTCAGCAACGATGCTGCTTGTGAGCTCTTCTGCTCCCAGCTTTTCCTCAGACACTCTTCTGTGCCAGTTCTCTACACACCAACACTGTTCATCCCTCACTGCCTGTGCCGTGCAGTCATACCATGGCACTTTTTCCTTTCCAGGAGACAACTCTGTCAGGAAGGAATAGATGTTTCCCTCTTAGCTGCTCTAGTTGATATTCCAGAGGTAGTCACCTCCAGCAAGAGGTGAAGACGATAACCACAGGTAGTAATGTCTTAAATCTTCTGCTCTAAAACTTTGCACTAAATAAGACAATTGTGTTACATACTGGCAGCTAACTGTAGCACTGAAAAGGTTTTCCCTTTCCTATAGATAGTATAAAAGGGAAATACAGATGGTTTGTGTTTTTTTTTTTCTTATGAAACTTGCATACATTCCTTCATCTACTGGCAATTTCAATTTCACACATACACAAAATACTGGATGTTTGAAAAGAAAATCAAGGCTGCTTTATTCTAGCTGAGGGATTCCTAACCTCATTTTGTAACTGCCTTTCAAAATCCAGCAAGTGTTCTTTAGTCACCAGGGAAAGGTGACTTTCATCTATATGGAGACAAAAATAACAGTGTAATTTACGATCAAACCCTTCTCCATGGCTTATATTTTTTCTTTTGCAATTTTCAGCATTTGAAGCTATTTTAATATAACAACCCTTTTCCACCATGCTTCCTGATACTATCCATTTGAAAAAGGCCTTTTTTTTTTTTTCTTAACTGTGTGTTCCTTTTGTGCTCCACCCAGCTGTTTAAAAAGATTTCTTTGGCTGTATTTCAAATGAGCACTCTTTAACTTCTTGTAAATCCAAGTGTACAATGTAGAACACCAGTTTTCATTGAAAAAAAAAAAAAAGGTATTGATGTCATAATAATCTGCGTGTCATAGTAGCAGATGTCACAGCCTAGACAGTGACGGAAGAGGTGCATAACACCGTTGTTGCCATGCCCACAGAATACAACATTAAGACATTGTTTCTACAGACATTCAAATAAATAACCGAAGATTACGGAGTGGGACATTGAGGTGTTTGCTGGAATGCAACACCTGATAACAACTTTACAAAAATTATTTCACTCAATGACATTTTTAATGATCCATTTGTTGGCCTCAATCTGTTTTTAAAGCAGCTTACTTTATTTTTTCAAATAACAGAAACCTTTCTTAAACTATTCCCCTAGAGACCAGTAAGAACAAGTTACTCATCACTGTCTTTCCCGTTCTGGACAGACAGCTATTGTGCTAGCTCTATTTGCCATGTTTTAACTGTGTGCGCGAGTGAATGAGAAGTTTCTTTGTGCAGGTTTCAGATTAAGAACTAAGGAGAAAACAACTCACATTACCAAGTTTTTAAAATTATCTTTAAACATTCAGATTTAAAAATATTTTCTTCTTTTTTAGGTTTGTTTGTGCTTTTCGGCTACAGTGTGCAGGAGCCATGCCAACTATCTGCAGCGACAGCACGTCTTGGCAGAGCTGAGAGATACTGCTCACTTCTGTATTGTTGCCCTTAAAATGTATGTTCAACAGTAAGCATTTAAGATATTAACTTGAATATTGCATTTTTGCAAAATAGTTTCCTTTCCACTGGTAATCTGCCTTGACATTTACTTTTTTTTTTCTAACATAAAAAATGGTACTTGTACATGTAAAGTTTAAGTTGTACATAGGCACTCACGTATCAGCCCTTGCCAGCCTGAGGGATGATATAGAATCACATATACAACTCTTTCCTTATGCTTTTGCTCAGCTCATTGAATCATAGAATCATAGAATGTTAGGGGTTGGAAGGGACCTCTGGAGATCAACAAGTCCAACCCCCGTCCTAAAACAAAATCCTAAACCCCTCATCCTAAAACAAAAAAAGAAATGTGTTTAAATTAAGTGTCTTTAAGCAGTAAACTCACCCTAGCTCAGACTACACTCCAGTGGCATGACATGAAGCGCTTCTCTTGAGAGAGGCATCATTTGAAACTAGTTGCAGCCAGGGATGCTTACAAATGGAGTATCAGCTGTGTTCACCCCAGATAACTGTAGTTTAATTGCTCTGCAAGCTAGTCACAGACCAGCTCAAGAGGGACAGGATTGAAATAATTGCATCATGTTGCTTTCTGACAGTGTTACTTTGTGGGCCTCAGGCTGAAAGGACTGTACTGTGATAAAATATTATTATAGAAATTTTATTTTTTTTTAATTCTTCTTTTCTGACGTGTATAACTCTTTTTACAGTCAATAAATGATGCTGCTGTAAATTTTCTCATGGAAGGAGAAGAATTGTACTTGCATGCAGAGTCACTCTTCGTAGCTCCAAGGCCCATGCTGCTCCATAAGAGTGCAAAACGAATGGTAAATTCATGTGAAAGTGTCAGGGACGTAATTCTATTGAAATTCTATGTCCTAATGATGTGAAATTGGAGCTAAGAAAATAACTTACAGCCCTTGGTTGTGGAATGGACTTCTCTGAAAACACACTTAATACTGTGGTGCCTCAGTTCCCACATGTTAAAACACCACTCCTGCTCCTGATAAGCCTTCAGAGTTTGGGGTTCTGTGTGTTATTTTAGGTTGCTGAACAATGACCCAGACATATTTATTTACTGACAATAAAAAAAGTCGTGTTTTCATGACTGGGGAGATGTCAGATAAACCAGTCTGTTATTGCAGACACCGCACTAACGCTCTCACTGCTTTGCCCTGAAATGCTATTTTGCTGCTTTTCACATGCTGTGGGAGTTTCTCTTCATTTTTGTGATGCTACTTTTTGCTCTTCCTCCGTTACCAACACATTACAACAATTTCAAACATTTTTAAGCACTTTAGTTTGGTAATGACATTTGCCCAGCTACCTCAGGAGCTGTCTGAATGAAGGAGAGCAGTTAAATGCATGAAATTCAGTGATGCTTAGCCCTTCTTATCATGATATTTCACAGGCGTGCTGAGAAGCTTTTTCAGACGGAGACTGAAGCAGACATGCAAAATATTGTGAATATTCTCTGAAGATGGTGTATGTGTAGCATAGGACAGGGTGGGAAGAAGACCAACTGTTTAATAGCACAAGTTGCTATAGCTACTAAGATCAAAAATTTTCACAAAGTATTTGCATCACTGAAACCCTTCAATGCAGTTGAATTAAATGGTGTTGTCTGCACTGCTCTCACCTCCTGTAAGTAGTCCTTTGAACTAGCAATAGTGCGAAACATTTCAGAAATGAACATGAGTTGCTGCAGGCATTGTAGCCATCTGATGTTTTATCCTCCTCTAGAGGTCTTTGGGGTAAATCCAATAAAAGCTTACCTGGTGCCTGCCTCCCAGAACGGAAAGGAAAATTTGGGTGCCTATGGTGCCTGTATCAGGCATGGAGACAGTTAAATGAGGTGAATATCTGCTCCCGTCTTTAACCAGAAATAAGGTTGCAGAGACAAATGTGGGGGTGTAGCTCCATGAAAGGGATGAGTGACCTAATGCCTCAATGACACTAAAATTGAGAAGTCCCATTCCTCTGTCCATGCTTTCTTTTCCCTCTCTCCTCCCCTGGATTGTCTTGTACTGATTCAGGCATGTATGGAACCTTCTGTAAGCCAATTCACTTGCAAATCTGTTGGAACACTAGCCCAACATCAACAAATTAGCGAGCTGAACTGACTCAGATGAGGATGCAATAAAAAACAAGGCCCATGCAAAAGCATGTGTAGACAAATTTGGGGACGAACACTGAAACAGGGATAGCCTGTGGTTTAGCTGGCATCTGGTCGCTCACCCTGCGGCGCCCTTGTTCAAAAGTTTTGGCTGTAGTTTCTTTGCTGCGTAATCAGCATCCTTTTTGTGTTGCATCACCTTGGATCCCTGATGCTTAGTTTGTTATCTGTGGCACTGGTTTGGCACAAAGGCTTGGCTGGGGGAAGCTCTGACCAGGCAGCAAGACCATCTCATCCCAGGGATATTTCTGTGACTGTTGGTGTGCTTGGTCAAACCCCTGGGGAAAGACAAGCATCTTTTTGCCTACTTTTTGTAATCTGACAGGGATCAGCCTGAAATCTCACAGTCCAAGTGCAAGAACAGAGTGAACTTTCAGAAAAAAGTTGAATATGTTTTAGATACCGAGCTAAGCAACTCTCACATAGTGGGGCAGGGGGAGAGAGAGGAGGGACTAGGTCACACAGGTGGGCTTAAGTATGTAAAGTCCACCTAACCCCTGCTGCAGGTCTCTGCATCTTTGGAGCCTTCAACGGGCTCCAGAGGTACCTGTTAAGATCAGTACATGACTGGAGATTCTATGGTGTGAGCTCGAACCAAGAACTCAAAAGTGCTTACCAGTGCACAGCACAACCCACAGACTGGCTTATGGGGTTATTTTTATGCATCTCCACAAAGCGACATGAAAGCCCTATGAGCTGGGCTTTGTCGAGACTCAGTTCTTGCATCGAGAGACAATAAAGGAGTCACAGGCTGCCACTGGCCTATTGCATAACAGGATCAGACATTTTAATGAGCTTCTGCTAGTCCATGGTTCATCAGCCCTGCTGATTTGTAATGAAGCAGGACACTGCTATAGAAACCACTCCAGCAAACAGCATTTTTGAATGTACTTAAGAAGATGAGTCTGAATTGAAATGCAAACAAACTGTGGATCAGCCCATCTCTTTCCAAATTGTGGAAGCCTGTTTGCCCTCCTGTCCCTGCTACAGTTTAATCCAGCTTGAATTCAACTTTTTAGAGGTATTTTGTATATCTCATTTCCCAAAGCATCTAGTTCCTCTGGTTCTTTATTATTTTTCCCATTATAATTCTTAATCCCACTTTTTTAGCAAAGGGTTACAAAGAAGAAATTATAAACACATTTTCAAAATTTCTCTAATAATTTGTTTTATGAACTATGGTTTATAAATGGGACTAAAATTAATTTTAAGGCTAATGGTCTATATCACAGAGAGGAGTGGCTTTGAAACAACAGAGGGTTTTTCTCTAAACTGCTGAATTATAAAGCAAAATAAAGTGAGTCTCCAGATAATTTCATCAATTAGATTCAGGCAAACCCAAGTAAAGAAGGAAAAACCTGTTTAAGGAGTTGTACTCTTAAAATGTGGGTTTCTGTCAAAGACCTGACATCCATTACAGGGTATTTACGATACTGCTCAAGAAAGCACAAGAAATACTTTGTGTTTTCCTTTACCGTATCCCTTAGGAACTAAATCTCCAATGACACCACCCTTTCCCTATACCAAAATCCTGCCTAGGTGCCACCTTTTTAGCAACCACTTCAGAACGGTATGTTTTAATTCTCACTGCACTTTATGAAGACTATGTAACACCAAACTGGTGCATTTGTAATAAAGAATTGTGTTGGGCTACAGTTTTTCTTAAGGTAAAATTTCCTCTGACACTCTTGCCTAAACGCATCCCACAAAGGAAGGCTGGGGAGGAAGCACACTCTCGCAGCTTGCAGAAATACTGGATATTGTTTCGGGTTTTAGTACTTTTGCAATACCAGTAATAAATATTTTTAATAACAATACCTTCTTTTTAGGGTTATTTAGATCATATGAAGTCATTCCTCATAGTGCAAAAGAAATGTTTCATTTTATGATGCGGGTTAATTGCAGAGACTTAGGACATTTATACTGTAGCTTTGCTGCAGGTGCACTCTGAGGAGGAAGCAGACTGACACAGAACCTAATCTGTGAGTGGTAATGGCAAGAGGGACAACGGACTTTGTTCCCAGGAAGGATTAATCTCCTGGAGCTGTAAAAGATAATGCATGGGGGTGGGTGGTGCTGAATTCCCTTTGTCCTTGTGATCTTAGCAGCTGTTCCTGAAGCTGATGCTATTCAAAAGAGAACGCCCCAAGCACTTTGCTGTGCATCATGGGTCAGGTTTGGTTTATGGTTTTTTTTAAAGGGCTGGCCAGAAAAGGTTACCAGTCAGTTTACTAGGCCTACATGAGTCTTTCTCATCTGCCTGGAGAAGTAACTATGGTCTGCCCATAAATGAGAGAAATAGCTTTGCTTCCAGTCTTGATGACAGGAGTATATTTCATTCCTGGGAGTTAAATTTTGGTGAGAATTTTGAAAGGCTGATTTTGACCCTATTCAGCATTTTTCCATTTCCAAGCTGACCTTTGAAAACCACAAAAGTTGATTGAAAAAGAATCTGGAAGCAGAGCAAGCAGCATGTAAGAGATGTAAGGAGGATTATCACAGCTATGTTTGTGGCAGGAAAACCTACAAGACTCATTTACTTTTGCAGTCGCATCCCTTGTTGAATGCCACAAAGAATTGCTCTGTCTGCTTGGTGACCCTAACAGTGAAAATGCTTATGTACAGCCTGCATTCTGTGTTGCCATCTTCTTATACTGAAAACACAGAAAAATAAGCAAAATTTGCCAACTTGGGTGAATAACAGGATTTATGCAAGGGTCTAGAACTATATCATCTACTAAAACCAAATATTTTATAGCCCAATTGCTGCTGTATCTCTGTGATGGTGGCTTTCTAGTCATAACAGCCATACTGTCTACTGCATTTTAAGCTTCTTTCCTGTCAGTAATTGTCATTTCTTGACCTGAACTATAATGCCTCAGCTATTGACAAAAATACTCCTCAACTTCTTCACTTTGCTTGTGCTTAGACATTCATGATTATTTGCACTGAGTCCTCCAACAGGCTACTCTCCACAAAGCTACATTTACAGAGAATATTGGACCAATAATAAGTTTGCAGAGCTGAATATTCTTTAAAGACTCATTACTCACTAGAAATGAAAATGTTCACTGTATTAAAAATGCTGTTTTACTCAGCAGAACCTGTTCTGGTGACCTCATCTTTAAAAACAAAACCAGAATAAAGTTCTGATATTCAAAATTATTGTTTATTAAGCCAGAAAGAAATTAGGATGGAAATTCAAATTATGAAGGGCAACATAAAAACCAACCTCTTCTCCTACCAAAATACAAGAATAAAGAGATGGGAGCTATCAACATCACAGCAATGCGCAGGACTAAGAATTAGATATTGCAGGTATACATATGCATGATTGCAGAATTCAATGTACCCGGGCGTGAAGGTGGTATCAAGAAAAATTAATCACTGAGTCTGTGAAGGCTGCAGCCTTGCAAACCCCAGTAACAAAAAATAATCAAATCCTATGGATCATGATTTAATTTTACTTGAGTTCTAAGATCTAATTTTACTAAGATGATTTCACTGAGTCCTAAGATCTAAGATTCTGAGACCATGAATTAGTTTTACTGAGTCCTGACGGGGAATTTGGGGAAAAGCCTCACATATTTAGTGAGGTAACACCAGACAATTTAACCGACGCTCTCCGGGCCAGGCTGGCTGTCTTGGTGCTCCTCCAGCACCACTCCCGGCCACAGAGAGGCCTGTCAGCTCCGGGAGATCTCCTGCCGGGAAGCATTTTTGCGGCGCCTTGGCCAAACTTGCTCCTGGTGAGTGCCAGGAATTCCTGGTGTCAGCTCGCTGCTCAAACCAGCAGCGGGGCCTGCGCCGCTAGCTCGGCCTCAGCCCGGCGGGCCCCGGCCGCTGGCCGAGCAGGTGCCGCCACAGCGCGCC
>VZZY01015705.1:331657-407688 GCA_013400335.1 Eurystomus gularis
GGCCGGGCCGGGCCGGGCCGGGGAGGGTTCGGTGGGGGTGCCGTGCATCTTGATATGTGCTCCTTCTTGTCAGGCTCCGGCTGGTCCCCCGGCGAGGACAGCGCTGGGTCAGCGGCTTGGCTGTGCCCCCCCGCTGGAAGGCCCAGCGTTTTGTGCAGCTCTGAGAAGCTACAAGCGGTAGATACTCGAAGAGGTGAGAGCCGTAAAGCTTCCTACCGAGTCGGTGAACGTGGCTGCTCGGGTGCCGCTGGTACCTTCACGTGATGTGAGAGTCGAGGATCCATAAAGGATTTTGGCCTTTTTTTTTTTTTTAAATTTTGTTTTGTTTAAAAATATTTTTTTTGCAGCAAAGCCCATTTCAGTGTGATGATCAAATCATAACGCAAGACCAGTTTGTAGTGCTGCTGCATCCCCTGTTTGTGCAGAACGCTCTGCTGCTTTCTGTGATACCAGTGAAATAGTTACACAGGGCTCCATGGGCTACAAAGGTATGATAGGAATTTTAGGGCAGTGACTTAAAACAGGAGGTGTTCAAAGTAAAATGTGAATGTATTGGGGAAATTTTCGTCGTGAGCTTGAAAAGGAGGCTTAGAGAAATTATTTGAAACCATTGATGGAGATTTCAGAGTAGAAGTATTCAGGGGGAAGATACTATTTCTTTTTGTGGTGGGGGAAAGCTGTGGTACTAATACCAGTTATCATTTGGAGTGAAGAGAACATAGGAGAGGGTGGTATCAGGCTCACTGGGGTCAGTATCTTGTCTCTGAAAGTGGCTGGCAGCAGGTGCTGAGGAAAGATCATAAGTATAGGTGGTTTGGTTGTACAACAATGCTTTCATCTGTGTATCCTCCTAGTATGCTGCAGTCTGGAGCTGAGGGATTTCTGGGCAGAGGTTGTATCTCTGAATTTAATCACTGCTGATGGATGTTTTTCAATGAATTGGAGCCAAATTTAGCACCTCGTGGTGATGCAAGTCCACCATTTAACTGTATTTTATATTGAAAACATGCTTATTTTCCAACTTTTGCACTGTTTCATTCTGCCTGACTGTTGTGGTAGAAGAAGCGATTATTATATGTACACTTGTCCTGTTTTCTAGCTATTTCCTCTTCTAGCTTAGAAGTCATAGCATATTAGTTTCATGTGTGAAAGTGTTGGTTGACCTTCTTGCAGCATTTTCAGGCCTGGTCTGTCTTTTGTACCCAGTAGGATGTACCTGTGTGTGATAACCTTATGGTTATCTCTTTTCTGTCCTATGCTCCAATGTTCTGTTAACAGCCTATGAGTTGTTATTTCCAGAGGATTAATCATAGTGATCCTGGGATCTCTTCCTTCATGACAATACATAACTAGAGGCTGTTGGTTTAAGTATGTAGCAGAGTTGTCTTTTTCATTGTGTTAGTTTGCATTTATGAGCATGAAATTTCAACTACTGATTCTTACCATTCATTTGCTTAGTATGAGATAGCTTTCTGCAGTTCTTGTCATTGAATCTGGGTGTTTATTTTTCTGAATAACTCTGTACAGTACATGAGCTTCCTCACTTACTTGCTCATCACCTTTTAAAATGTAGTGAACAACAGATATATGCCTGCGCAGACCCCATTGAGACTCCAATTTTTGTCTCTTTGGGACTTTCACATGATATGTTTTCATTCCCTCTTCTTACCTGTCTTTAACTTATTCCTGCGTTTTGCCCTTCATCATCTATAATTGATCACTAATAAATCCCTTGACATAATAGTTTAAGAGCTTTTGCTAGGAAACATTGTGAAAAGCTTTTTGGAAATCTGATTGTGCTGTCTTGCCCAGGTACGTTGGCTCATTCCTTCTTCAGGGCACTGTGGCAGATTTGTTCCCTTCTTCCACAGGGGGTGTGCTGATATTTCATCAGTCCTAGTTGTTTGTGGTTACCAAGTCTGTTCTTTGACACCTGTTTTGCTCCAGAGAAACCTAGAATTTTCATGAGATCTGTTTCTTGAATTCCCTGGCAACCTTTTGACAAATTACTTACAGTTACTGTCTTCTGTTCCATGCCTGCTTTATCTCACAGGTTATATGCTATTGAAACTTGTGAATTCATTTCTGAGATCTAGAATAATAGTTCTGGCTCTGCCCAGTAAATATTACCAACTTTAGGAACTAATAAGTGGTCTGTCTTGGCTTGGTTTTTTTCTTTCTTTTAAAAAGTCTGCTTACAGAGACAGCCAAGGTATAAAGTTTGGCTAAAGTTGATCTCAGGAAAAGAGGAACTGCAGAAGAGAGTTCTTGAGGTTTTCCTTTTGAGTATCTCTGGTGTGGGGAGTTTTGGTAGCAAAATGTCCTGCTTCAGCTGCATGTAGTAAGTGGTTTGTGAATGCAAACAGAGGAATGCAATTTTGAAGATTAAGGACTAGTGTTATTGCTTAGTAACAAGAAAATGCTAATGCGAAGATCCATACTGTTAGTTCAAAATGGGGTAGGAATTTGGGAGTCAGATGAAATGTTCCCATGTGTTTCAATTTTTTTCAGTGATTGCATTAACAGAATTTCAGTTGTCTGTGTATGTGAATGGTAAATTTGAATCTTGAGGTAGTAGATCAGATTATATTCCTTGTAACCTGAGTGTTTGAGGCAAAGACTATGGCAGAACAGTCATTGAACACTGAATTTTACCAGATGTGAGGTCATATAATTCTTGTGTGGTCATATATTTTCATAAAACTCTCTTTTAAAATTTATTTGGTTTTTAAGTAAAATGGAATGGAGAAATGTTGGGATTTCCTGAGTATGATACGCTCAGAATGAAGCAGAGACTTAATACCTCCAGGCTGGGTGCTTCGACTTGCCTTTTCACGTTACTTTTGACAGTACCGAGAAGTTTAGCTGGAAATTTGACATTACTTAGAGTTTCCATAGAATGTGGATAAGTGCAGGGTTTTTCCCCACCCCCATTTTGCAGCTGATAGAATAATGATTAAATTGCCACAATCTTGTAAATGAGGGAGGAAAGATCTGGGGTCTGCTTTGATTGGAAGACCCATCATTAAAATTACAATATTAAATAAAGGTTGCTAAAACAGTAACAGATTTTTTTTTTTTTGAGGAAGGAATTCCTTCAGCTCTACAGTTATCACTGGATATGATATGCATATTTTAGTGCTAATTGTAAACTATGTTATTAAAACAGCTGTAGAGAGAAAAGTGTCAAAACTCTAGGGAGGAACTGTATGGACTTTCATTGTGGTTACATCAATTAAAAGAAGCATATGTCTTATGACATCGTAGGTTTACAGGTATATCCCTGATAATGTCATTACTGGGGTGTAGCCTAAATTTACATAGACTGATGTGTCTTTATGTCTATCCGGATAAAAGCCATCTGTGTGGCATCTGTGGCTTGCCAGACAAATGTAAAAGCCTTAAGCAGATTCACAGCTTCTTTTGGGATATAATTTTAGTAGAGGGAATCACGTTGCCCTTTAAGTAAATGTGAACTGTGTGTGTCTCCTCACTTTTACAAGTTGAAACATACATGTCACAACCTGTAGTAGTATTTGAAATATACAGAGAAGGAAGGAATGCTTGTTTTACAGTTTAAAAAGTCAGTATCAGCCAGAAACTTTTTTCCATTACATTGCAATACTGGGGGCAGGTAGAAACTCTGTCCAAAAATTGCCTTTCCCTATCGTGTCTACCTTGGGGAAAAATGTTTTCTGGGTTGCCAGATACTGCATTTCCCATTTGTGTCACACCCTGTGTAGGTTAGAGATGACCAGATGGTGTAATTTGATCACAGCACAGTGCTGCAGCAAGAGATTCTCTTCTGATTGTCTGAATGAGTGTTACAAACCCAGTTACAACTACTCCTTTACTAGTTTAAGCATGGTATTAAAAAATTTTAACTCTGCTGTGTTGTGTAAAGTTATAACATTACTTCTTACTGCTTGTAATCTTCAAGTTGTGATATGGTCTGAACTCAAGCTTACTTGATCAGGTTTCTGTCTTGAATCTTGACACGTTTGTTGTCAATCCCTCACCTGTCCCCAAAACCACAAAGCAATAATTTTAAAAACAGCTCCCTTCTGCTTTCTGGGTTTGTGAAATGTACTATTTTTGAAGTTTAATCTAAATTTGTTCTTGAAAAGAAAGATGTATTTGTTAGTGAATTATGTAGGAGTTTGTGGAACTATTCCTGTAGATTTGTCAAATATTTCCCTCAGATGCCTTTCTAAGAATCAAGCTCTGGTATGTTATTACCATGACAGCTTTTTTCTTTTTAAGTTCTTTGAGGTTTTTTTGTTCTTCACTAGTTCCAACAAGCACTTGAATGCCTTGGTTTAATTGCTACTTCCTTGAATCAAGCTCTCTGGTTTTAGTGTTGTGGGGAGGTGTGTTTGCTTGGGGTTTTTTGGCTGGTTCATTTATAGATTTCAGTTTATGGTGAGATGACCCAGCCATTATATTCATGCATTTGAGACTGGCTTCCAGAGGTTCATTTTTTGACAATTCATCTAGGTCTTGTCCACTCCAGGAATTTCTTGCTCAGGACAGGAGGCGACACTGCCAGTTGGCAGAATTAACTTGGGCAAGTTATAAAACCTGTTGGTGAAGTAACTGCAACAAATTCCTGTGTACAGAGAATGGGCAGAGAAGGAAAATCATTAAGTATTTCCTTAAGTATTTACTACTTTTGTTTAGTTGAAGCCTTTGTGTTAACTAGGAGAGCATTGGGAAATCCCTAAAGTACTTTTCAATCTTATGTATTATTTTTATATTCTTCCATAATTACACAGAAAAATCCTGCTTTAGAGTTAGATTTTCCTCCTCTTCATGAGTATGTTCTCTGGTACGTCATGGTGGTTAAAGAGAGCATTGCAGTGTACTAAAGGTGAAGAGTCCCTTCTGAATACAGTGAATCTAAATTAATTTTGCATCCACACTGTCTTCATCAGGAATGTTCATCTTTAGCTCTTGCATGCTTCAGGGAGGCTATTTTGAGCTGTGTTGTGCCGCAGGAACTGCCTAGGACTGGGAAGGAAATGGATCTGATGAATCTTAATTACTAGATGGCTTTAGAAGTCGTGGCTAAGGTCCTGAACTGGCAGTAGAAGCCATGTGGAACTAATGAGATGATCTTAGCATGGGACTAACAGCTTGTAGCATTCCCTTTTGCAGCTGATGTGGGCCTGTGTCATTCTGCATATCTGAGTTTAATTCCAAATACAGTATGTAAACATGATTCAAGTACAAATACTAACCCGTGTCTGAAATAATTACTGCTTCAAAGCTACTGCACTTGTTTGATGACACATACCCATTTAAGATACTTCAGGGGAGTGGTTTGACAGCTAAAGGAAGTTTCCGAGTTTGGTGGTTTCCAAATATTGAAATTGCAAAGGGTGGCTTTTAATTGGATGTTCAAGACAAAAGGCTCTAGAACCTTCAAGGCTGATTAATGTTGCACTATCTGGACTTGCTTGTACTACTTGTGTGTTCTTGCTTTTCTGTCTTCACTAGACATCCTTCTGAGCCTGAGTTCGTGTGTTAATTTTTGTTGTATCCTATTATTGGTGTACCGAGAAACAGTGTGTCACTAGAGAGTCCTCTTGATAAAGTGTCAATGCTAAATGAATCTGCATGTGGCTTGCAGGGCTCAAATTTAGGGAATCGTTGCATTCCCACGCCTGGACTAGTCCTGGTTCTGCTCCCAGTCAAACATGGTTTGGGGTGATAGCTGCTGTGTCAGAGTGTGTTGCCAGTGTAGAGAGATCTGTGAGTTGGTAATACTGTACATTGAGGGAATTTGGGTGATAAGATCTTGTAATGGGTATGCAGCCTCTTAAAGAATAAAAGCCAGTCTGTTTGAAAGTAACAGCATACCTGAAATGTGAGTAGTATTTTTGTAGACTTTCCAACAGTCCTTAATGGAATTTTGTATCTTGATTTTCTTAACAATCTTTCGAAGTGGTTTATTACAATGCACGATTGTGAGGCCAGTGATGGGAATATACTTGTAGCTTAATTTGCCTTCTTTCCCTTATGCTTGCAGGTTTCGCTATCTGATGGATCCAACAGAAATGAAACTAAGATGTAAGAAATGTGTTGTCTTAATCCTTAGTTTGATTTTGGATTCTGTTTTTTAAAAACACAGTTGTTTTAGATGGTAAAAAAAAAAAAAAAGATTGCCTTGCAGACTTCTGCTGTGAAGCCAGTTCTTGTCTTTAGAATCCAAACCTTCACTTTGTTCATTTCTGGACATCTTGGTCTTACAGGGAAAAAAATTGAAAAATATGCCTAAATGAATATGGGAAAAGAGGAAAGTGGAAAATCCATTTCTTAAACAAGAACAGCCACTAGATGGTTGCATTGACTGTGGGGTTTTTTTGCTGCCTTACATGTACTTTCTGATATGTAATTTGGTAGTACCTGCAATTTTCAACTCATCTGAGGAATAACTGTTTACCTCTCTTCCAAGTAAACTTAAGAACCTGGGAAAATATTAATCCAACTAGGTATTTTATTTTCTAGTGCTGAGTATTCTGTAACAGAGCTGTGCACCAGTATGATCTCTTAGACTTGGTCTTACTTTGGACATTGTTCTCTACTTTGAAATGTTGATAAGCATCGTGGTGTCTGTCTTCTCAAGAAGACCTTATGGATAACAGAGCACACTCCCCCCTTCCCTTCTTTTTTTCCCCAAATGATGGCTTTTTTCCACAGTGATAAATTCAAGGTTTTGGTGTCAGAAATTTAGAAGTTGGTTTTCCAACATGCATTTATTGAAATATTAGTGGGGAGTTAAGGGAAAACATCCCTGTGCTCTAGAAGTCTACAGAGTCCATCTAAAACTGACTTGAGATACTGTCAACTGGAAAAAAAGTGGGCCTTCTTTCCTTTTGGGTGAAAAGCTTGTTTACCTGACATATCATTGTTCACATAACAGCTGGTGGGCTGCACTGTCCAAATCTTAAGCATCCAAGCTGATTTTAAGTTTCCAGCAGCATGGCATCTCTAATGTGATTATGTGCCTTCTTACTGGGTGGTAGAGGTAGAGTGAGGGGACAATTAGTTGGTGTTTGGTATTGGTTTGGTTTCTTTTCTTATAAATGTGTGACTTTTCTTTGGTTTCCAGAGGGCCAGTGTGGTACTGAGTGGTTGTGCCAGTGGAGTAAGGCTTCTCCTATTTGTTTACTTCAATTTTAGAGATTCTGCAGAAAAGCAAGCAACTTGCCAGGGAAAGGTAATATAGCTAAATGTATAAGTTAAGTTAAATTTAAATGGTTAAATATTTATTAGAAGTTCTATTGCCCTCTTGCCAGTACGTCTTCTCTAGACCCTTTATTATCCTTCTCTTTCAGTAAGAATTCCACTCAGATCTATGTTAAAACTTCATGTAAGTTTGGCTTTAATAAAATTGCTCCCTAGTTATGTGTCAGGAAAAGATTCACTCTTTGGCTTGCCATGTTTTCTCTGCTGTATATCAACAGAAACAACCGAGTTATCTACAATATGAGTCTTCCTTTTCATGTGTGTGGCATTTTAGATTTAGTTACTCGTTTGAGGCTTACATTTTTAAGGTTAACTAAATATAGAAAGACGCATCATTTTTGCGGCATAATATTTGTTGCACTTACTGTGTTTCAAATGCTGTGTAAAGAAGTAAAAAAATGTCATGTGGCTCAAATCCAATAGTCACTCTCCTATGCCTGCTTTAATCTTCTAGCTGCATTAGCTGCTATTGTTAATCTAAAATGCTCTTGCTATTTTAGGAGGTGCCTACATAACACACATCGCCAGCAATTGTACTAAATATTTCACTGCTGAACCAGTTGCTCAGGTACCCTGCCTGTCTTTGTTGCTATGGGAGACTGGAAGACTATTACTGTGCCAGTGCTGTCATCAGGTAAACTGGTAATATTTTAAATTTAGTAGATTTGGTAATGTTAGCAACGATGTTATACCTGCTGAAGAGAGAAAGATTGGAGTTTCGTGCGTGTTATACTTGACTAGTTAAGCAGAATGTTAAATAACATGTAGTGCATATAGTGATTTGTTTTGGATTGAGTCCTAACAGAAATATTGCTGTCCTTTCACATGCGTATATGTAAAGGTTCTAAGACTTTTCAGTCACACTCTGTTCTTTTTAATCACAGTTTTCAGTTTTCTTTAATTGTTCTAAATTCTATTCCCTTATAAATTGATTACAAATTTATTAAATGAGTAAATATTTTCTTGCCTACTTCTACCTAGTGAAAGAATAAATTACAATATACACTTAATAAGGATGTCATCTGTTCTAGAAGAATTTTCATTAACTGCACAGCTTTTGCACCTGTGTGTATAAAAAAGTGTTGTAGTGAGCCACTTAGGAAGAAAGGTTGGGCAGGGTTGTTTGTTTTGTTTTGTCATAGGAGTAAAATGTGAAAGATGTGGTACCTTAAAATATAATTAAGCCTTTAAATCTTTACTGGAACTTTATCCTTTTTTTCATTGTCAGTTGTTCAATATGGCATTCTAGATGAAATTCTAAGCTCTAGGCTTGTAAATTTCTGTAAATAATTTGAGTAATTGAGGATGTCTTTTTTTTTTTGGTATTTGATGTTCCAAACTATTAGCTCTGACTTGTTTCTTAATGTTTTTAACTTTTAGATAGCAAAACCACTTCTCCATATACCTCAGAAAAAAGAATCTCTCTCCCAAGTATGAACTCACAAGTGCTACGCCTGCCACTGCCTTCATCCAGAAGCATGCACAGCTTTTTCAGTGTCTTCTGCACAGAAGAGAATATTGAGCAGAGTGTATCCTATCTCAATAGGGTAAGCCAGATCTTCTTTATTGAAGTTTATGTGAAGGTGACATTGAATCAGTTGTGGTGGTAAAGATTCACTGGATTAAAAAGGCTTCTTTCTCAATGCTCAGAAGCCAGAGTTGGTGGGGAATAGGATATAGTTGGCTCCCCCCTTCATATAGAATTTCACCAGATTACTATTTCTCTATTTCAGAGAATTGTGAGACTGTTCCAGTTATTTATGTTCCCCCCCACCTTGTCTTTTACCAGGAACTGACAACACTGGGCTTTCCTTCTATTTACGCGGAGTCCAAAGGAAAAGAATTAAATTTAATATCTATCATAAACTGCATGAATGAATTGCTTGCACTGCAGCACAAGAACCTTCGAGCACAGGAAGAAGTCGAAATGCAACATCTGAAACTGGGTAGTGATATGGATCACTTACAGAACTGCTATGCTAAATTAAAGGTAGAAAACAAGATAATTCCACCAATATTATGGAGCACTTACGTTGAATAGATACCATACGTTCTTAACAGTGAGAGGTTTTTTGTTTCTCCCCAGTACTAATCTGCAGTTGTATTTTTATGTGCATTTTTGGTTTTTTAAGACTTCCAGTTGAAAATTCCTTAAAGTTAACAAAATATGAATTAAGGAGAGAACTGAAAACTTATATGGCCTCATTAGTCAAGGAAGATGGAAGACTGTTTGGATTAGAAGTGTTAATGCATGCTGTGGGTGGAAATGATACTTCTGTTTGTATCATTTAAAAGGATATGCCCAGCTCTAAAAGATAAATTGCCAATAAAAGTGTAGGTACCATTTCTAATGTGTCATAGGGTTGTTATCAGTCTTTCTCTCTGTAGCTTTTTCCCATGTATTTCTTTAATTCCTTGGATAGCCAACTACAAAGTCTTTCTAAGAGCTTCTCAGGAGCTGTTTTCATGGGTTGTTGTATGTGCAGTCATATTAGAAGAGTGATTTTTCTTTTGATTCTGTTAAGAAAATAGATTTCAATGCATGATTCAGGGCCTTTTAGGCTTGCTTTTCACTAGGTCTGGCCAGTACTATCTCCTTGACAAATCTGCTGTAGATTCTCAGAATTATAGTAGTCCTTCTGCTGAGATTAGTCATCCATGTAGGAGCATTTCAATGTGTTGTTAAGTCACGTGTAACTGCATTCATTTTTATAGAAATGCTATAACATGAGGTTCCAAGACACTGCAGTTACTTTCCCTAGACAAATGGCTCTAAGGGGGCCTCGTTAGCACTTCTTCAGTCCAAGGGCATTTAGCTTAGCTGTCAACTTGTAAGATTTCTCATGTGAATTCTTTCGGATACCATGCAGCAATCCTCTTGACTTCCAGTACAGTTATCTGTATTCCCATGTGGTTTGCTTAGAAGTTTAAATATCTCCACACATTGGTAGTTCACTACACATACAGAGAAAAAGAGCTTGTATGTAGTGTTTGGCTATGCTGTTTAAGTTGGCGTCTCATATTTGTGGAAAATATATTTGTAAAAGGCTAGTTTTGCATAATCTCTTATAATGAGATCATTTGTCCAGCCTTACTCTGTACATGTGAAAAGTCCCATCTGCTATGCTATGGGCAGTCTGCACATCTGTTAGTGTTCCCTTGATCGTTTAACAGAAGCATTCCAGTAATACTGTAGTCCCAGATTCATACAGGTGGCTTAGTATCTGCCACACGGTGACAGTATAGATATACTTAGAGAATGCTGACTTAATGAAAAAGTAGTAACTGTATAAGAGAATACCTGTTTAAATAAGCTACATTTTTGTTTCCCATGAGCAGGAGTGTTTCTTGTACTGGAGAGTCATACTTCTTGCTCCAGAAAATAGAGCTAACTTATTGAGAGTGCAAGAAATCAAATATATAGGCTAACTTCAAGTGAGGAGGTTTGGCAGATTGGTTTGGGTGTTGCTTTTCTGGCATGGTTGTGGTGTGTTGTTTTTAAAACTTTGCTATTAATTCTTATTGATACTGAATTATCAACACCTCTTCTAGGAACAGTTGGAACTATCTAAAAGGGAAATAGTTGGACTTCAGGAAAGAGACAGACAACTGCAAAGCAAGAACAGGAATTTGCACCAGTTACTTAAAAATGAAAAGGATGAAGTGAGTTGTCTCATACATTAACACAAATAATTATATAAATATTCAGTAATATGAGTTTTTTGCAAGGAGTCTTGTAACTGTTTACTTTGAATGCTTGCTTTGTTTGGTCTTGGGTTTTTGTTTGGGTTTTTTGTTATATTGAGGAGTGCAAAAGACCAGAAAAGGGAGGTAAGGGGAAACCCAGCCCAAAAGCACAGTCTTATGAAACATGGAAGTCTTGGAAGAACCAAGATTAGAAAACACTTTGAAATCCAAGACACTGCTTAGCTTGGGACCTGTTTCCAGTGTGCTCCTTTCTCCTCCCATTTGTATTTGGCTCCTAAGCTGCTGTGAGTGTTCTGTGTTCATAAACGTATTCATACAGTTAGCAATCACAGTACTATCTCTATACAGTGAACATCCTAAAGTTCCATCTTAAACATACAGCACATTCAATATTTTAAGGTTAAAGCTGATGATTCAGAAAAAAACCCAAACCCTAAACACTGAGTATTAATAGTACAAGCCAAGAATGTGCTTTGATATGTTTTAATGTTCTTTTAGACCAAATGGAATAGTCTCTCTTCCAGCATCCTGCTGTCCAAAAGAATTTATTAATTTTTTTAGTGCAAACCTAACAAACATATTTAGAGTTAAACTAGATCGTGAACATTAATTAGTGAAATCAAAAAGTGTATTCTTTAACACCTTTATTGAACAGAGCAGAGAAGTTTACATGAATTGTCAGAACATGAGTTCAGTTGTACTTCAGAGGAGCTATAGTATTATAAGATGTTGCTTATGGTGTTGGCTTCTGCAGAAAAAACTAAATTTCCTAAGTCTGAGGTTAGATTCCATGGGTTGCAAGACTTCTCCTCTTTCCTTCTGTCACCTCCTTTCACCAGAAATACAGTTTTTTCACGTCATGTATTAGCTTTTGTTTTCTAAAGACATTTATGTGCCTGTGCTTTAGTTGTAGAAATTCTTCTGTGGGGTTGCTTTTAGGTACAGAAGTTACAAAACATAATTTCAAGTAGGGCTACACAGTACAATCATGATATGAAGAGGAAAGAGCGAGAATATAACAAATTAAAGGAACGCTTACATCAATTAGTCATGAACAAAAAGGACAAAAAGATAGGTAAGTAGCTTCCTGAATTTTACAACAGCAAAATAGCATATTCTGTACACTCAAAATGTTTAAATTTGGTTCTGGTATCTGTAAAGTCAGTATGTCTGCCTTAATGTAGATTTTCTTTATGTTAAAATCTTACATAAAAGATGTAATATTTCCTATCAGTCAACTGTATAAGGCTAACAAACTTTTATATTGTGTTCCATAACATTGTTTACCAAGCACAAACTCAGGTGGATATCTTTACAAAATGAGTATTTTACTAGGGAGAGTTACTTGGAATTAATTCCTAAGATGGAGTTGTCTCCTCTACTCTCTTGCTATTTCCTACTATCACAAGACTTTGGATAGTGTCATAAACACGGTATTATGGCCACCAGTTACAATCAGGAAGGAACTCTGCATGACTTTTTTTCCTCTTGAGATACTCAGCCTACTTGTGTTAACAATAAGCAACAAGAAATTTTAGAAAGGAAGTAGACATAGCATGTAGTGCTATGTGAAATGAGAAAAATGTCCTTTATCCTATGAGTACTTGTATGTTGTGCTGCCCAAAAATTGTGTTTAAAGTATTAATCAGTGCTGTCTAGCATGAGTATAGTGGGGGTTTTTGTGGTGTGTTGCTGATAATGGGTATTAATGTCATGTAATTGAAATTATCTGCACCTTTTGGTTTATGTATCTGTCCTTAGACTATTTACATAACTTTTATCCAGTGGAAGGGAAGTCCTGCTCTTCCTCTCTTATCCCTACTGTTGCTCCAGAAACACTCAGCTGTTTGCTACCTGTAGTTCATGTTGTATTTCAGTAAGCTGATTTAGTGAACTAAACCAGAAGAAAACTATTAATGTTGTTGCTACATTGGTTTTCTGCTGATCTAGTTTTCTGAAAGAATGTGTGGGTGAGCCAAACCAGGTTAGGACACTGTAGTAGAAACACCTGTTTTGGCTACAAGAAAGTCTTTAGGTATCAGCTCAGTAATCTCTAGAAGCCTCACCCTGAGGGCATCAAAACTTGTGGCATGTTCAAGTATCAGTGAGGTCAAAATAACAAGGTTTTAAATCTAGTTACGGTTTGCTTGATAGCTAACTAGAATTGAGCTTGGACCACTAATCTGTAGTGATGTGTTGGTTTGGGTTTATGGTTGTGCTTGTTTTTTGTTGTTTTTTTCAAACATGGACAGAGAAGCCTCTTTGTTTTGAGGAACACCTTGTGAAACATCAGGAAGTTGCTTGCTCTCAACTTGAAATAAAACTGGCATTATTGCCTGAAGAGAGGTTAGAGTTGGTATACCATTCATGTAAAGGCTGAAATAGGGATAAAGGTGATATTGGGAAATGCATTTTTAAAAAGCTAATGCAGGAGGAGAACATGTCCCTCTGTCAGTTTCCAAACACAAAAATTATCTTCTTTACTCTAATTAAATTTAGATCATCAAGGAATGTGGTCTCATGTGTATGAAGATTGAAGGGGATGTTTGGGTATTATGGTCTCTTGACAATAACTACATGTAAATGCAAATAGGTAAATGCAGTGTCATTTGTATATTTATTTATCTGCAAGCTGTTTCACACTTTGAAATATCCTTTTCATTTGTAGCTATGGAAGTTCTAAATTATGTTGGTAGAGCTGATGGGAAGAGAGGTGCATGGAGGACTGATAAGACAGAAGCCAGGTAGTTGTCTTAAAACATTAATTGAAGCATATATTATGGCTGTTATGTTGTTACTGTAAGATTTCTTCTTCTAGAAATGAAGAAGAAATGTACAAAGTTCTGTTAAGTGATTATGAGCAACGCCAAAAACAGCTTTTAATGGAAAATGCTGAGCTGAAAAAAGTTCTTCAGCAAATGAAGAAAGAGATTATTTCACTTCTCCCACCACAGAAACAGAAACCAAAGGAAAGATCTGAAGATGGGCCAGTAAGTATTCTTCAGTTAAAATTAACTACCAAACTATATCACACAGATTTAAGATTGCATAAAATGAGTTAAATGCTTGCAAAGAGTGGAGTAGTCATGTCAGATATTCAAACAGCTATAGCTTCTTCACTTTAAATCTACTAAACTGCCCTGGGATAGTCTTCTCTTAACCATTTAGACTTTTATGTCTTCGCTCTTCAAGATAGCATTCAGGTTTGATGTTTGAACAGTATTGTAAAATGGGAGTGAGAGTGGGAGGTGCTAGTTCCACTCTACCTTCAGTGTGCTGTGGGTTGTTTTTACTATGGAGAAAGTAAGGCAGGGACAAATTACTCAATTCTGAAAAGGAGTAAATCTTTGTATTATCCTGTTCATGCTGCATAATGAGTTTATGGGCAGCTACTGCCCAAGTTTGACAGCATGCTGAGCAGCCTGAATTTCTAGCTTGAAGACGTGTGAGTGAGTCTTGCTAGCTGATAATGCTCTCTGTGATGGGGTTCTGGGGAATGCCAGGTCACTTCTGTCTCTTCAGCATCATGCTGTTAGGGGACCGAACTCTCTAACAGTCAAATTTTCCTTGGATGGAAACATCTTTCCTGTATGTGAGAGTTTTCCTTCTTTTCAGTAAACTAAATCTGTATACGTATTTAAATAAACAAATACATGTATTTGCAATGCTGGAGTAGTTTGCAGCTTCGTGTTTATGCTTCTACAGGTGCTGTCAGACCTGGAGGAAGATCTTGGAGAGTTGAGTAAAGAGAATATGTGGGAACTGTCTTGTGAAACTGTGCGAGAGCAGCTTACCAACAGCATTAGAAAACAGTGGAGAATGTTGAAAAATCATGTTGAAAAGCTGGATAACCAAGGTGATGTTTAACTGTATTACATGTACATATAAAATAGTACTGATAATTCCATTTGAGATCACATGCTTAGTATTTAATTTACTGACTGCCTAAGCTAAAGGCAGGTCACAAATTGTGACCTGGTAGACTTTCAGAAAAGGCTTGTGATTGGCATTTTTCTGTGTGAGTTTTAATTGTAGGTAGTTAGGGAAGCAATTGCATACCCAGCCTGCTATCATGAGAAAGGACAGAATTGTAGTTTGAAACAGCAAACAGCAACTTCCTGAAGAAATAATTATTATTCTTTTGAAAGTACGTACCCTGTAGTAACACCTGTTGCCTTTCCCCACCTTTTAGAGATGTTCAAATAATGCAGATGTAACAATTTGAAGTAATTGGATGCATAATATGTCAGTTCTTCTCGAGAGTCTAGGCTTGCCACATCCATACCTCCGAGGCTTCTTGTGGCATTCTAAAGCAGACTGGCTGATAGTATGGTGCTGGACTCCTCTCATTTCCAGCTGTTAAACAGCATTAAAAGATGTCTAAAAATATTATAAAATTCTTTCCTAGTATTACTTTTCCATGCAAGCAAATGCTGCTGCTACGACAGGGATGTTTGCAGTCAAGAATAAGACTGAGAAGGTCACACATGCAGTCGCAAATGAAAGAGCAGATGGTCTATGAGAGTATGTTTATACCATAGAAAGGATTTTAAGAACACTTGTTCTGAGAAATACTTATGACTATTTTTTTTGTTAGTTACACCAAATCAAGTATCAGGAAAAATGTTCCAAGCATTTGCTATTTTCTTGGAGGTACCTTTTTATTTTTGTGGTTTATAGAGATGACCAAATCTAGCCCTTTAGGATTCAATTAATGTTCAAACATTGCCATCAGGGGATCAAAACCTGGGTCATTGCAATCACTGTCATAGCTGTGCATGAATCAGATAAAGGAATATGTAATTACACAAAACACGTTTTATTCCTCTCTAATTCATTCCCTTACTGGGATGAAAATATGCACACAATGTTTCTTAGCTGTTTCTCCTTTACAAGACTTGAAGAAAGGCTTTCTTTTTATATCTGTGATAAATATAGTTACTGTCATATTTTTATGAACACACAAGTCCTTCTAAAACAGCCTCAGTAGACCAACAGTATATCAGTGAAAAGTCTTCAGCTGACTTGATTTTTCTTTTAAATAACTGCTGAAACAAGCAGGGGGTTACTGTGGCACTTTTATTGCAGTGCAGACACTTGGTTTACCTTGGCAAATGTGAAACAGCTATGATTTTATTGCCTTTTTTCTGATCTGGATTTTGTGCATAATTACATGTGTAGCACCTGTTCTGGATTTCTTGTCTCAGATAGATAGAAGTGGTTTTGAGTACACCCTGTATCTGTCTTTCAGGATGAAATAAATCACCTAAAACCTTGTGCTATTGCTGCAAGTCCTTCATGTGAGGGGTTTTGTTTTGTTTTTAAGTAGGCTTTTTTTCCTTCCCTGTAGTGTCACGTGTATATTCAGGACCTTTAAACGAAAAAGATGTCATTTCAAGAGAAGACCATGAGCTGGAAACTGAAAAGCTAGAGTTAGAGATTCAGCAATGTAAAGAAATGATCAAAACTCAGCAACAGCTCTTACAGGTACTATGATTTAATTTTAAAAAGAAATTTTTTTTAGCTGAATCTAAGCTTTTTTGGGGTTTGTGTCACTTTTCTCACCTCTGAGCCTTTCTCCATTCTTTAAGATATTTTACTTAAACATTATTAATGGTTGGTCTAAGCATAGGTGTGCTAGTGGGTTGGTTAGTAACTTAATGAGTTTGTAATCATGGTAGGAATAATTTGGGGGGATAAACAAAGGTGAGGAAGGCTGATGCGATCAGCTGCTTGAACAGGGATGTTTTGCTTGCCATCTGAAGCTCTGCCTCCACCAGCCACCAACTTGATACTTACTAGATTATTCCTGTACTAATCTTCAACTATTTTTCTGATAGAACTGAACCTGTGGAAATACTGCATCTCTTAACAGTCACTCCCAAGTTAATGTTTGTGCCTTTTTTTTATTGCTTTATATCTGCAGCAGCAGCTTATGTCTCCATGTGATGATGACACCGCTCTGTTACTCCAGGACTGCTATTTGTTGGAAGAAAGAGAGCGCCTTCAGGAAGAATGGAGACTATTTCAAGAACAAAAAAAAAATTTTGAGAAGGAACGAAGTAGTTTTACGGAAGCTGCTATTAGATTAGGACTTGAGGTATTAGAAAATTGGAAAGGTATTAGAAAAGGGAACTATGGAAGATGAATTATGACTTAGTAGTTTTACTGTTATATGCACTAAAGTGCAGCCATCCATGATCTGGTTGCTAATGGCTACAAAGATCATTCTCATACTGCATAAAACACATATGTGATCCTTGTAGATCATTCAGTGAAATGACTTTTGGGGCTGGGAAGCCTCTGATGGAATGTACTGTGGAAAGTGGCCAGGTTCATGTGATCTCCTAAAAAGCATCTCATGTGGCCATTGTTGGAGACAGAATACTGAGCTAGATAGATAACTTGTGTGACTCAAGGCAGCTTTTTTTATTCTTATGCTGTAAAATTGATTGTAAAGAACATAAAATACCTCAGATTTTACTTGAGATACTGTCACAACAGTAGTTCACATGGTGATAAATATTAATTCAGACCACTACATATGGATATGTATTCTCCAACTTTTAAATTTTATTTCCATTTCAGTGAGTCTTTGAATTTCATGTGGGACCTTTAATTCAGCTTTAAAAGTCTTGAGTGACAATAAATTATAATTATTTGTCCAGAAATGTTGAAGACTACATTGCAGCATAAGTGTAACTACCCGTGCTTCTGCTTTTTAGAATGCTTAAGTATGAAAAGAGAAGCAATGCTGTAAGCTTTGTAGGTCTATGAAAGCTTGCATTGGAGTTCAGCTTGCTCTGTTTCTACTGACATAGTAAAAAACTTTATATAATGGGGACATCCTGTTTCACTGATGGTTTTGGGAGATGAAATAGCTTGTTGCTTTATTCCAGGGCTATTGGATCTTTTGGAGATTGTCTTTTAGACATTATTTTCCTTTTCTGTGCTCAGAGCGTTTTTTCATTGGAAAATGAAACAACACCTTTCTGCTCCAGTTCTGGACAGAAGTAATCAGTGCTATTTGCAATGTCATTTTTATCTGTTTAGGAGAAGGCTCAGGGTTGGGGTTTACACAGATCTTTACTGGCAGCTGCCTAGCAATGAGGGCTGCCTCCAAGAGGTAGGGATACACTGAGGGGGAAGGGGAGCATAGGAGAGAGGAGGTTGTGTCATTGGAGTGGAGAATGGTAAAATGAAAGGATTAGTCAGACCTCTGTGAAAGAAATGTGGGGTTTGACTTATAAATACTTCCTCAGCTAATCCTTGTTGGATTCAAAAGCTTGCTCACACAACTGAAATTGTGTTAAACTGCTGGCTCTCCTTAACTACATGTACCTGGTACAACTCTTGTTTTCTTAGAATAGCATCAATTTAATGGGGACTAAGCTTGTTCCTGTGATCATAACTATAAACTGTCATTTCTCTTCCTAGAGAAAGGCATTTGAAGAAGATCGAGGAGCATGGCTGAAGCAACAGTTCTTAAGTATGTCTACTGACTGCAAGAACTCTGAAAATATGACAACTTCAAGTGCCTTCTTAGGAAGCAAGTATTTAGTTCAAATTACATTCTTGTAATGTGTGTTGTTGGGGTTTTTTTTCCCCCTTTCAAGTAGCAGGTGCAAATATGAACAAAAGTATTAAAACAAAACTTCCCAAGACAAATTTTACCATGTATCTATATGCCTCTACCTGTCAGGGTAACTGATAGTTCAACATCCCCTTTGTAAAAGGGAATAGTGAGAACTCCTTCCCTGATAATTACTTAAGTAATTAATTTATATTTGTGAAGCAGTCTGGTGAATGTCAAGTACCTGACAGCACTGCTGTTAAGAATGAGGAACTTTACATTTGAGTGTCTCTAAACACGACTTCAATATGACTGCTTGCGGCGGTGGTTGTGTATGCTAATGCTTTGTTTTCAAATTTAGAGTTCTAAGTTTAACAACTTCAGTAACATTTGGTGTACTTATAAAATTTTAATCAGATTTATAAGAATAAGATTTATTGTTATAGACTTGCTGTAAGATGTTGGGTTTGGATTTTTTTTTTAAAGCAGAAGACATGAGGAGGCAAGTCCTTCAAATGTTTTTAGTTGCACTGTAGTTTAACTGATATGTGTATCTCTTAGGTTCTGACCAAGACACTTGGTTAGTGAAATCTACATCTCAGCAAAGAAAAGCTCACTGCATGTTGAGTGGTCCCGTTTCAGCAGAACCTTGCCAGAACTCTCAATATATTACACATAACAGGTATCTGAAATGATGTTGCAGATGATTATTTTTATAGTGCTAAACTCTAATTTTAGCACAGAGACTAAGTTGTGATAACTTACAGAAAGCCAGTCTAAGGCTTATGATTGATATATAGCAAAACATATCAAACATCATATAATAAAAACAGTACTGTGTTTCTATCTGAAGTGTAATTTATTTGTATTGTAATGTTCTCTTTTCCCAGTTTCAGTGTTGCATCAAAAAAACCCTCTGGAGATAGCAAGCCAAATCAGTGGGTGGAAAGTGACAAAGAAGAAACAGAGTAATGCACAGTCATGAGAAGACTGGAGTTGGCACTCTGCTATGTAGACATTTGCACATAGAATAACTGCCTTAGACTTCCTAGGGTTGCCTGCTGGGTTTTTTGTTAGAGATTTGTTCATAAACTTATTCTAAAGTGAAACAGAATGGTGTGAATTTGATCATTCTTCTAGAGGATTATGTTGTGATCTGAACTGTGGCGTGTGTGTCTGTGGTGCGTGCACATGGCTTTTATTTTTTAGACCATTTTTTTGCCTCTTTCTTGCAACACTTGAAAGAAGATGAATTATATAAAAGCTTTGATATTTTTCTAGTAACAGAGGCTCTGATTCTGTGAAGCAGTGGTCTGAAAGTTTGACTGTAATGAAATACTGGATCCTAATGTTACACTTCATCACAGGCAGAGATAGCACTTTTAGAAACAGTTTAATTGGAGACATTCATTTGTCACAAGTATAACTCACATTAAAACTTACCTTGTCTCAACTTGAATGTACAGTATACTGTAGATTTTTAACAAAACAGGTTCTATATTTATTAAGTTGTGTGATTTGAAAATACCTCTTTGATATTTCAGATGACTTAAAGCGCAAAATCTTTATATATTTGTAAATAGACAAAGTGATTATGCTGAGAAACCATTAAATGTAACACATGCATACATAATATTATTTTACATGGCATTTTAAATTGTTTTATAGTGATACTCAGTTTACAGATGCATTAGAACTTTTAATGGTTCGGTCAGGAACCAAATTATTTCAAATGTGAACAATAAACGTGTAATTCTGTTGTAAGAAACCTTGGTTCTGTGTTTTGTGTGCACTTACCTTTTAAGCTCTCATGGTTGTAGGGCTGTACACTATGTCGACAAGTCTAGTGCTGGGTTTGTTTTGTTAATTTTTCATTTTAATTGACTCCAGAATCTTCTTTGATGTTGCCTTTGGGAAATTGTTTATAATGTAATAAATAGCCAAGCAGAGGTAAGATGTTTCAGAGGCTCCTTCACCTCAGTCAAAGCATGCACTTTTTCTTGCCCCTTACAAATCCATATCACCTCTCTGGTTTTCGTGCATCTGTGAATGTATGCATATAGCTCTGGTTCTGGTGTAATTGACCTTCTTGAAGATGTTTAAGAAACTCCTGCCTTTCTTGGGGTCATAGGAAGGAAATTTAACTCTGAAGCTTAGACTCCTTCACTGAAAAGGCATTGCTGCTCTGCCTGCTATCTTCAGGTCTGGATGTAATGGAGTGATTGGACTGCCTGCAGAAATAGCAATGGGGTAACATAGGAAGGAAGAGAAATTTAGAGTTTTCTTAGAAGCTAAGACAGAAAACTGCAGTTTGTTGATTAGTTCAGTGCACTTGAGTTGCAGCTTGAAATGAAGTAGCAGCTGCTGCAAGTTACAGATATTTGCAGTGTGGTCCTTGCATAAGCACCCTTAAGGAAGCAGAAGTGTATAGAGTTATATTATTGGTCAGCTTTCTGCAGCATAGGTAGTCAAGTTGGAAAGATGATACAAACAACATATTTTTTTTGTCCAGTTTCCCATCAATAAATGGGAGATCATAGTCATCTGCTGAAAGGGTTTAGCAGTGTATAGTTAACGTTGTGCTTATACCTTCCCCACGCCATGTTGGACAGCTCTTGCCTGAATTTTAGTTATGGAAGAATACATATACGTGTTCAAAAAACCATATTTAAAGAAGTGAAAAATCCAATGTATTGGCAGTTAAGTGGGAGAAGAGCACTTTCCGTGTAGGATTCTTATTTTCGAGCTAGAAGGTTATTGCAGGCCTTGAAGCCCAGAACTGAGGCAGCATCAGTAAGCCACTAGAGGCTGCTGCAGCTCTGAAGTCACTGAGGTGTGCGCTAGTGCTTTATAGGGACGCCTAAATGCGTTCAGTTTAGTTGGACCTTTTTACTGACTGACAGGTTTTTTTGACAGTTATTTTTTCAGGATAATAATGCCTTTGAAGAACAAAATTTACATATTTAACCTTTTGTTGTGCCTGTTGAATGATTAGCAATTAATGAGCATTTTGTGCTAATGTTTTGCTTTAGCATTCCACTTGTGTAGGGTGGGTTACAGAAAGTCATTTGAGTGCCTCCAGGGAAGAACCAGCTGTGCTAGAAGTGCGTATGCAGTTGAGTCCTGAGCTGACCTCTTCGACCTGGTCTGGAAGTCTGGTGTATAGATTCAGTCCTGTCCGTGTAAAGAAAGCAAACATGTCTGGAAGTTTTGGATTGCTCTATATGCAGTGATGAGAAAGCTTTTAAATCTGGAGCTACTGTATTATATATAACAGTATTGATACTGCAGATGGTCTGTTTGGTAGTATGGTGACACTACAATACTTCACTGTTGGAATCAACTTGAGGATCTTTCTTACTAAGAGACTGTTGAAGAGCGAAGGGAGAGACTGCTCATAGGAATTCATACAGGTGTGTCACTACACACAGGTGCATGTTGAGATAATAGAACAAGTGGCCTACTTAAGAGGGAACAAGAAGTACTGACTACCAGTGACTGATTAGCATACAGTTATTGTTAGCTACCTGTACATGATACTGAAAAGATGAGTAGTTCTCTTAAACTATGCTGGTTTATTTCACAAAATCTTTAAATATAATAACCATTGCTTCTTTTTCAGTCTGCATGAGATAGTGCTTTTACCATAAATATCAGTCTGATTACGTATGAGAATTTACTTCACAGAATTAGATTACAGCCAGTAATTTAACCTCCCCAGTGCCTGAGGATGATACAATTCATCTTTTGCAAAACTCACTGTATAGCAAAATAAGAAATGAAAATTTTACTTGAGAAAACTTTCTCCCTACAAAACAGCCCTGTTCCTCATTTGAAGAACTGCTTCCGCCTGCTTCTGCAGAAAAAGCTCTATTTCAGTTGCAGCAGGACAAAGATATTCCCATGTGTATGAAAAAAAATCAGAGCAGATCCCGCTTTTCTCAAGGATTATTCTATGTACACTTCAACTAGGCCAAGGTAACTAATAAATCCCCAAGATATTTTAAACAAGTTATTCCTGCAAGGAAAATAAAAGTATTTACAGGGTAATGGCAATGCTGTTTATGTTTATTTTTCTTAGATACTACGTGTGCTGCTTTTTTCTTAATGAATTTGCAGTAACCAAAAAGCCTTTGTATGTGAAGACATGTAAGACATCTTGCTTTTACCTTCTTCCCCTCCACGCCCCCCCATCTAATTTGCAAGAGTAGATGACAAGATACGTAAGGTTGATACAGTTGGATCTAAAAACTGATAGCAAAAGAAATGTTCAAATTATGTGATTTATTACTTTCAAACAATATATTTGACCTCTAATTTTCACTGTGCCCAGCAAAGCTGCACTGTTATGCCATTAAAAATAATCTAAAAATAAAAATCCCATGGTATATGTTGTCAGTATGAAAACTACAATACAGTACTCATGTTCTTTTATTGAAGTTTTGAGTTGTAAAAGATGTACAAGTGGAGCGCATGACAGGTAAGTTTGTTTTAAAGACACATGCAATGAGAAATTAATTACAATTGTATGGAAGAGCTTGCCAACATCACAGTGAAAAGCTTGTCACCTGAGGCACAAACCATGATTGTGCCCTTGAACATAACATATTGATAATAATGGAAAAGGAGGTACTTTTTGGTAATGTGTCCCCCCATCTATTCTGCAGTGAGCTGGGTGGCAGTTCCCAAAATAGAGGTTGTACAATGCCAGCTGGATTTACAGTCCAGAGGAAATCTGTTTGAAAAAGTGTTTTGTGGGACTAACAACCCAGGAAGAGCAGTTGCTAGTGAGAGACCACGAACTGCTGGAATAGAAAATAAATATTCATTTGTGGTCATTGAAATAGTGTTTGCTACAAATCACACTCCTGGGGTTAATTTTATCATCACAGGTATTGTGGGAACAAATAAATGCATCATCATATGGTTAATAACCATCATTCATCAGATTTGTGTATTTTGTGTGACTTAAAGCCCACAGTTTATTGCGTTGCTTGAAGTTACACTTCCAGAAATATCCTCCAACTCGGAAGCCTCTGTGCATTTTTTTTGCCTTTTTTGGTTGATCCAGCTGCCACATAGCTCACTTTTGAAGAGTGTGTAACTTCTTCTGGGGGCTTGACCAGAAGTCATTCCTCCCTGTTTGTGATTATCAACCTACTGCCATGCTGAAAAAGGGCCAGTGTGTTTTGTCTCCACTTGCCTCCATGGCCCCGACGTTTCTAGAACAGAATACTTGGGTGAATGTGTTTCTGGGCTGTCAGTGTAAATCACTGATGAAGCTGGCTGCAAGCCTATGTTGGTTCAGGTACCTGGCTACATTTTGTACTTGGCTCCTTAGGAAATGCAAAAGATCTAGCTGACCTGCAGTCCCTCCCCCCTGCTTTGCTGCTAAGAGTCTCTGTGGCTTTTAATTGTTCATGTTTTGCTGTCATTTACTTTGGAAGAAAAAATATTTACAGATTGCTTATGAAACCTGTTCATTTAAAAAATATTCCTGGTCAGTGTGACCAGAGCTGAAAGGACACATTGATCCTCTAATTTATTTAAACAATTATATACATAGAGGTTTTCAGTAGGATGTTAAATGTGCTTCGGTACACATATGAATATAAGAATAGCAAGAGTTTAGCTGTCCTCATCCCATGTCTACAGGGGTGGCTGTAAACCATTGTTGAGGGAAGAAGAAGAACACCGTTAACGTGTGTGACACTGACTCGACTCTATTAATTGGGCCACTATCAGTTAGATAACAGTTTGGGTCAGATGCTAGGTCAGTATAACCTGGGCAAAATCAGCCTAATCTGTGGCAGGACCAAATACCAGCAGCCGGTCATGACACAATCTAGGAAATTAAATAATATGTTAATTGTAATTTTATTTTAAATGACCTAGTAAAATTGTTTTACTAGGATAAGTAGAAACTTTTAAACAATCCAGCAAAGGACTTGTATTAGAAAATCATTGAGATGCTAAGCTATGATGTGATTTCTGTCATTCCATCTGTAGAGAAAGTATGATTGCAAAAAAGGAAGTGTTTACATAAACTGATAAAAAACTTGAGAATTCAGCAGAACACAGCCACGTGCTCCTGAGCTTTCTTCCATAAAAGTCTCACCATGTCTGACAGAGCCCATTCACCTTCACTATGAGGGGAATCATACTTGCACTAGCGCTCACCCTTGTAGGTAAGCCTACTCCCTTCTTCATCTCTTTTCCCCAGAATTTCCTTATGTTTGGATCTAGACTGAATGGTACTCATCTGGTTTTTCATCTCTTTTTGCAGGTAGCCAGAAGTTTGATATCGGTAAGTAAATTTTCATCTGTAACCTTCTTTCAGTGGCTTTGTTACGATTTCTATTTATCAGAACATGCTTGCAAGTATGGTGAAAATGGCTCTTAATCCCCACAGACCCTGGATTCAGTAGCAGAAACAGCTACTTGTACAGCTATGAAGGCTGGGTGTTGAATGGGCTTCAAGAAAAAGGTTTAGCCAAAGCCGGAGTGCGCTTTAGAAGCAAACTAGAGATCAGTGGGCTGTCGGAGAACACTTACCTCCTCAAGGTACCCCGTCTTCTTCCAAACACACCATGCAATGGTGAACTCCAAATTGCAGTCATAATTGTATCTGTGGTTTAGGAAAGCTGTAAGGAAACAACTGGAGAGTTAGTGTTGTAGGTGTCAGAGAATGATGTAAAAACTAAAGTTTTAGAAATGACAAGTGATTTGTTATCTAGTCAACTACCCATGTTTGTTGTGGAAATTTTTTTTTTGTAGCAGGTGTTCCTCAAGAATTTGTGTTGGAAACAGAGGTGCCAAAATCAGGAATTCTGATAGAAAATTATTATTTCGAACTCAAGGCACTCAGATCTGCTCTGAGTTTGATTTGGTCCTTAGTCTCAACACACATTCCTAACTTCTGAGAAGTCAGAACTTGGGTATGGAAAATCATTGTCATGTGGGAAATTAATAAACAGAAACCTAAAAAGTGATAAAAGCTGAAGATAAAAAGTGGTAAGTCATAAAAGAAAGATTAAAAAATGAAAGGCATTAAAAAGGAGCTAATAATAATATTTAGTGTTTGGATAATGCAGTAAAAGGTCTGTACATGTGAAATCACATCTCTGCCAACATCAGAACATGTTTCAGAAAAATACTTCTGTTTGATTTAGTTACAAATCAGAGCTTCTTACTGGTTGTAGCTGAGCTGTAGGTCTTCTTTTATTGATGAGGGCAAGATGTAAAAATTATGGGTCAGGGATTGCATTTCATGCTATAGTCTTCATCCTGAAGTTCTTATATGGTGTGCACGAGGCTGTGCTCTGAGACACCTAAACTGGCAGTAATTTTGCCAAAGACGCTGAAATTGCTTCTGATTTACATTGTGTCTTAGTATGGGGGAAAAAAATGTATTGATCTAAGCAGTCCACAAATGTGAATAAAATATAGCAACTAGTTTAGTAAAAATGAAAAAAAATGGAAGGGGATGAAGTAAAATGAAACATTCAAATACTTTTTGATATTTAGAATGATAAGAACTTTTTAAATGCTGAATTTCAACTAAAACAGAGTATTTTAAGGCTGAAAATATATGGATAATTTTATTTTATTTTTGAATTGGTTTTTGAATCATCGTTTCCCCTTTCCTATAGAGTTAATGCAAGTAAAATGTTTGAAATGTTCCTGGGAGATAATACTGATATGTTAACTGTTTCTGTAAGATAAAACAACCCTGCTGAGCCCACAGAGTTTGTACTGATTTTACAATAGTGTAAGCAAGAGACAAAAGAATAAAATGCTGTATGAATTTCTAAGCCTACATTTGGAAGGAAAGAATCTATAACTAGTGATTATGTTAATTTTTTCTAGTCTGTTTGCATAGTACCAAAGTAATTTTATTCACATAGGTATCTTTTTTTAATTTCCTCCCAGATCCGCTCTCCACAATTCGAGGAATACAATGGCATCTGGCCCAGGGACCCATTCACTCGATCTTCCAAAATCACCCAGATGGTTTCTTCATGTTTTACCCGGCCCTTCAAGTTTGAATATAGTAGTGGGCGGATTGGAAACATTTATGGCCCAGAAGACTGTCCCGACATATGTATTAACATAGTGAGAGGAATACTGAACATGATGCAGATAACCATTAAAAAGTCACAGAATGTGTATGAATTGCAAGAGGTTTGTTTTTTTCATTCTAAAACTACTTTACTAGGAGGATGTCTTCTCTTGAGGTGCTCTTCCTTAAATTTTCTGTTTATGTGCATCTACTTTCAAATGCTCATGATTGAAAAAAGACAATTTTCATTCATATAGAAGAAGATGTGTGCATATGTGTTGAAGGAATTATCTGGGCTGGATTCTTTTTAAGACATCTGTGTTTAAGACTTAACATGTAGTCCTTTGAAGATAAAAGAATTATTAGCTATGAATGTATTTGTTATATGGCTTCCCTGATACAGCTACTTGACCCACTTTATTTGTTTATTGTTTATATTAATTGATTACTTTTTCATTTTAAATTCCATCCTCCAACTGAGTATTGTTCACATGTCTATTTTTTCATTCAATAGGATTAATTGGGTGTAATGGTAACAGGTTTCAAAACATAATTAAGATTGTTCAGTATGTCCTCATACTGCTCTTTCAGGAATTTTGTTCAGTAAAATGTCTTCTCATGCAGCAAAATCCTGATATAAATAGGAAGTCTCATTATCTGTGTTGATCTGCCAGGCTGGAATTGGAGGTGTTTGCCATACAAGGTACGTTATCCAGGAAGACAGGAAGAACGGCCGAGTCTTTGTTACCAAAACTGTAGATCAAAATAATTGCCAGGAAAAAGTGATGAAGAGCATTGGAATGGCTTACGTCTATCCTTGTCCTGTTGACATGATGGTACGTGAGATGTGAAAAGAGGTTCCTAATTATAAGCATGGCCATTCTGTTCCCATTCACTCTTTGGGTCTCTCTGTTCTCCTCCAGAAGGGAAGGGTCATAAAAGGGACTGCGGCTTTTTCCTACCAACTGAAGCAGTCAGACAGTGGTACCACCACCACAGAAGTAGTATCGCAGCAGGTGTATCAGATCTCACCATTCAGTGAACCTATTGGTGTTGCTGTCATGGAAGCAAGGTATGTGGGACATGGACTTGCTTCACAAAGGGAGAATAATTATAGATTCTGGCAGTTCCTTTTCACTCCCAATTAAAGTGAAATGAGAACTGAGCTCCACAGCAGTTGGGTAAATCTGCAAGTACTCCTACTTGGGGTTTCCACACTCCTGAAAATTCACTGAATCATTCTTTATTTATACCCTGGTGAATTTGGCATACAATTACCTGGAAGAAATGCAAAAATGTTCTTTTGCTGGCTTATACCATAAGAATGCAACTTTACTACTCTGTCCTGAAATAGGGCTAATTTATAGTGTCAGGAGGAAGATAGTGCACATAGAAATAAGATCATTACACTGTCAGTAGCTCTCACTCAGAAAACAGTGGTTTAGCTCTTCAGGAACTATTTAATGTTATTTTGTTCCAATTAGAAGGCTTTATCCATTAGTAATCTGTAAGATGTTACTGTGATAAGAAAAATTATTAAAGAGTACATCTATTGCCATCACTGAACCAACAAACAGCCAAAGCAGATGGAGGAAGAGAGCTAATTCATTCCTTCTGTGACACTTCTCTCTTGACAGACAAGAACTCACCTTGCTTGAAGTGAGAAGTGAACGGATGAGTGCCCCGGACATTTCCATGCAGAGCTACGGAGGCCTTCGTTACCAATTCCCATCAGTACTGCCACAGATGCCACTGCAGCTAATCAAGATGAAAAACCCCGAGCAACGGGTATAGTATAGTCTTTTTAGGTCTTCAAATTGCTTTCCTAATAAAAATACTTTATGATCATAAATTCCAAAGGGTTTAATTATACATGCCCTCTCTCTCTCATGTTTTGTAACAGATAGTAGAAACACTGCAACACATAGTCCTGAATAACCAACAAGATTTCCACGATGATGTTCCATACAGATTGTTGGAGCTCGTCCAACTCTGCCGTATAGCAAGTGCTGACACTCTTGAGTCCATCTGGAGACAATTTTCAGATAAACCCCGCTACAGGTATTCTATTCTATGAACTTCTAAGAACATTTCCATTTTCAGAGAACTGAGAGCTAAAATTAATATATATATTTTTTTAATCTGCTTGCAGACGTTGGCTGCTGAGCGCAGTTTCTGCGACAGGCACCACGGAAGCACTCAAATTCATTAAGACCAGAATTCGCAATGATGACCTTAACTACCTTCAGACTCTTCTAAGTGTTTCTTTTGCTCTGCATTTAACAAAAGCTGATGAACACAGTGTTCCAATAGCAGCAGTGAGTAAATCCTTGTGAATTTTCCTATCCAATAACAAAAGGAATGGTAATTGATAACCACGTTTGATTACAAAGTACATTAGGGACTGAATTCTCCTCTCGTGTATACTAATTTTGTGCAAATGTTGAGCCATGAATTTCTTTTGGCACTACATACATGAGAGGAGACACAGTCCTGTGTCTTCATTTCACTACAGAAATATAAAAGCAGTTCTCACATAACAGCTTCTGAGAGTAATTCCCACTTTAGTTTGCTGGGATAACACGTCAGGCCTTCTACAGACAAAACTTTGTCTGCTTCAATATCTTATTTCTGAAACAAATGATGATTTCTGTGTTATGTCACTTGAATAGCTCTTTTTAATTGCAATCTATTCCTATAAACTGGAAATCACTGCAAGTAAAGTATTAGTGCAAACATCCCATATTTTGACACTATAATGAATCATTTATTCTGAACAGGATTTTTCCCATCTCTATTCAATATTCTTCTCTAATAGGAAAAAGGGATATGATGTGAGAATGCATCATTAATATAACACATTGTTCTAAGGATATTCCATTTATAGATTAATGTTTACCCATAATCTTCATATTTTTCAATGTTATGCTCTATGAGGAAAATCAAAATGGTGCTTTGTAAACTCATATATATGCTTATTTATATTGCAACTAGTGGGGAATTAAGTTCATAAGTGAAGCTTGCAAATAAAATAGCTACAAGATGATTTAAATTGTTTGGATGTGAACAATAATCGTTCTGAAAACTGCTCCCTTCAGATAAGCTTGGATGATTTTCCGATTCTGAGAGCTATGTCAAGCACTGTATTAAATACCAAATTAATTTTGTTTTCCCTTTTCTCCCCACAGGATTTAGTGACCAGTTCTCGAATTCAGAAAAGTCCCACACTTCAGCAAGTTGCCTGCTTGGGATACAGTTCTGTGGTCAATAGATACTGTTCTCAGACCTCAACTTGTCCTAAGGAAGCCCTTCAGGTGGGCAGCTTTTTCTCAGGTTGTTCTTAATAGCTTAGTAATTTTCATTATATTAGCTTAACTCTTCTAAGATACAATACAGAAATGGCAATTGGACTTACAAATATGCATTTCATAGGTCTCCTTCAGAACACAGGCAATGAATCATTTTACTAGCGTAGATATTTGCTTCATCATTGAAAATACAGTTTTGACATTGTAGGGTAAAATCCTGAGAGAAGCCATTGCTGAATAATTTTTTTTACAACCAGTTGGTTTATTGTGATAGGCTTTTCAGTGGTTACGGGAAACATTGTGGACAATCTATATATTAGGAAGAAAAGACTGAACTGTGCTTTGCCTTGCCTATAGCCCATCCATGACCTGGCAGATGAAGCGATCAGCAGGGGCCGTGAAGACAAAATGAAATTAGCTTTGAAGTGCATTGGTAATGTGGGAGAACCAGCCAGCATCAAGCGTATCCTGAAGTTCCTTCCCATATTTTCATCCAGTGCTTCTGATATCCCCATCCACATTCAGATTGATGCCATAATGGCCTTGAGAAAAATAGCTTGGAAAGACCCCAAAACAGTAAGTATGATCTGTCAGAGATTTCTTTACTTGATGAATTAGAGAATATATACTCTAACAGGTGATTAATTTAATGGTGCCATGTTTGTGGATTCAGCATGTTTTTTAAAAAGGATTATTTTTAAGAAGAAAACAATACAATTTTATATTTCAACTGATGTTTTCTGCTAAGCTGTAATAATTGTTAGTCAGTAGGAAGCTTCCAGAAGGGTATCAGTGGTGTTTCTTTAGCCATCTGCCATAACCAATTAAGTCCTGTGCTAATCATATATGCTGGAAATTTAGCCACCTAAAGTTCAGACATATAATTTAACCTGCCTTGATAGTCAAGAGGAGAGAGAAACACTTTTTATTGACCTCCTAGGCAAAATGCTGACATTGCTCTACAGTTAAAGGTCTTTTTAGACCTTTCCCTTAAGGCTGGATGAGTCACCACTGACCTCCTGCTGAGGTGGCTGGTGTGGTGAAGTGTAGACAAGACTCCTGCCTTTGAGATGGTTTAGGTATGGAAGCTATGAAAGACAGCATCCATTCAGATTGTCTTTGGTGAGCTGCTGAAGCCCCCCTTTTAAAAGTGGTTTAAAGTAGTGAAGCATGCTCACTGAGTCAGTGGGATTACTCCAACAAATGAATATCTTATTATCTACTATTGTTTTTTCCAGAGTTATTCACGAATCATTCAATGTCAAAAAGCTATGCCGATGCTTTTTTTGATTGTATTGTGAATGTATTGACCTAATACATTGCTACATGGACGTTTATCTCAGGTTCACTGCTCATCCTTCCCCATGGGGCTGTTCCTCCATGGCCCTGTCAGTTGTCTTAATAAAACGATGTCGAACCACGCAGTAAAAAAGATGAGGCAACATTTCTGTGGGGAAAATGACCCCCCTATCCCATATTTTTGGCGTCTTACATGGGGATCCAGTCTGCAAAAATGCCTCAATTATTGGTAATTCCAGATGCTGTTCTCTCTCTGCAGGTGCAGGGATACCTCATTCAGATCCTTGCAGACCAGTCGCTTCCCCCTGAAGTGCGAATGATAGCTTGTGCTGTTATCTTTGAGACAAGGCCTGCCCTTCCTTTAATAACAACGATAGCTAGTGTGGCAATGAAGGAGAGCAATTTGCAAGTGGCCAGTTTTGTGTACTCCCACATGAAGGCTTTGTCAAAGAGCAGTCTGCCATACATGTACAACATGTAAGTAGAGACAGGAACGAAGTGGGCAATCTTCTGCAAAAACTTTCTGTACATCCTTGTTAGTGAGCACTGCATGTGCTGACAAACTGAATTCAGTTCATATTCTGATGGGATGCAGCTTATTTCTGAGTCTTGTTATCTTTCTCATTTTGTTTAGATCTTCAGCTTGTAATATTGCCCTCAAGCTGCTGGCCCCCAAATTGGACAGGCTGAGCTATCGGTATAGCAAGGTCATGCGTGTTGGAGGTTACTTTGGTGAGTTAAAGCATTTCAGTGACCAGCAAATTTTCACTTCAGGATTCATTCTTAAGAGACATTAAGTCCTGTGGAGAAATAGGACATTCTGCATTTTAATAAGAAATTGAATTAAATGTTACAGTCACGTATTTTAAAGTGCATAAGTAGCCATTTATTAATTTGGGCCTAAACAGTTAAAATGTATATAATGATGTACCTTAGAGTAAGAAATGAAAAAAAGCTGCTCAATATGATCTTAAATGATAAGCAAAATGGTCAGAAAAAAAGATGTGTCTTTTGTTTACTTCTGCCATAGATAACTACAAAGTTGGTGTTGCTGGAGATGTCTTTGTTATAAACAGCCCAGGAACAATGTTCCCATCAGCAATAATTTCCAAGCTGATGGCATATTCTGCAGGGTCAGTGGCTGATTTGATAGAGGTAAATATTTACCTAAGTCAATAATACATCAAATTTAATTTAAAATTGACCACAAAATTTCATCTCTGTAAGTATGTTTCAGACTGTTCCTTCTCATGCTGTTTTGGTAGGCTGGTGTCCGCGTGGAAGGCCTCACAGATGTCATCGTGAAACGAAATATCCCATTTGCTGAATATCCCACATACAAAAAGATAAAGGAGATTGGAAAAGCTGTAGGTATTTTCAGTAATGCAATGTGTGGGTTACATAAAGGGGTATCTAGTGAGGCTTCTCATCCTAGTTAAGCCCAGTCTAAGATGGCAAACTACCTGCCTAGCAGTCAGCTCGAGTATTTCTGTGAAAGAGAGGTCTGCAGTAGGACCGCAGGGGACATCACTCCTGCAATAATTGTGTTAGCTTCTGCAAATTCTCACTCTGGCCTTGCCTCCTTCCCACCTCATGTATGCCTCCAGAGGAAGCACAGGAGCAGAGGCAGGAAGTGGGCGTTGCAGCGCTGTGTGTGTCTCATGGATGGCGGGCTTCTTCCTCCCTCTCTTCAATCTCTTCACTTAGTTTACAAGAATATACCTTTGTCTACAAGTGAAAAGGCAATTTGTTGCTGTGCTTTCAAACTGGGTTTAGTGGTACTAATTGTACTAGCGACACTAATGGATCTGTGTAAATGTTACTGCACTGGAATACAAAACACTGGACAGGAGGCTACTCATGGGCATCTCGATGGAGAATAAATCTGAAATACACTATACTATTTACAAAGCAGCAAAGAAACGCAAGCAGCAATGGAAAATTGCAGCTTGGTCAGCGAGGAGTTTGACCACCTTGCTGAATTACCACTTGCAAAGTGTTGCATTAAGGAATTTTGCTTATTACTTTATCTGTTCCCTAGCTGCTGGGATGGAAGGAGCTGCCAACAGAAACTCCCTTGATATCAGCCTACTTGAAACTATTTGGCCAAGAGCTGGCCTATGTCAACATCAACAAGGAAGTCCTGCAGCAGGCTGTGAAGGTACCAGGGACTCCTACTTTTCTTTGCAAGATTTGACGCCATTGTACTTTTATTTCCCAACTTCTTTGATTTTTGTTTTACTGCAGATGGTGCTAGATCCTGCTGACAAGAACACAGCGATTAAGAAAATTGCCAGCCAAATCCGCAATGGTATTGCAGGACAATGGACACAGCCGCTGTGGCTGGGAGAGCTGCGATACATCATTCCTACCTGCACCGGTCTGCCACTGGAGTATGGGTCATACACGACTGCTCTGGCACGTGCAGCAGTCAGCGGTGAGCAGGGACGTATGAGATCAGCTGTGTGAGCCCTGAGGATGGGATGAGAGGGACCGGTTAAAGGGGGCTGGAGAAAGAAGTGGAAAAACAGGAAGTTAGAAGTATTTTTTGTAGTGGAGAGGAGGCAGTGAAGATATTTGAAGAGAAGCTGTACGCAGCTTCAGCCTCATCTTCGAATCGACTGAAGACAGATACAGTGAGTTGAGAATCTGGGAAACCAGAGGGAGAAAGGTCACAACATTCAAGACCAGAAAAAACAAGAGCTGCTTGGGCAGCTGATGCAGACATGGGTAGAAGAAGCAGCTCCTGAGAGATGGACACGCTAAGCACACAGCTAAGCAGGATTCAATGGTCATTTAAAGAAGAAAAGAGAAGACAATCAAAAGAGAAGGATGAATAACATTAGAGAAGATGGGAAGAGAAGAGGGCTTGTGAAAAGAGGCAGAGAACTCTAAAAGAATAAATATGCAAGTAGGGATACTTACTAAGAAGTTAATGCAGTGGTCATACTGTTTGTTGTGCAGCAGACTTTTAATTCAGGCAAAACTGACCTTCCTTCTGCTGACAACACGTAAGGAATGAAGGACAAAGTACATGTATTTGTGCTCTTTATGGAAGTCCTATATGTGCCCACTCTTCACTGCTCTTGGATTTTGGTTTGTCAGTTTGATTTAATAACATCTTTGAACCCCAGCCCCTTGTTTTGTGGATGTTTTAAATTTTTTGTTTTGTTTTAAATAACATCTTTGTAGCAAAATTTGGGAGGAATGGATGGGAGGAATGGGCTACAAAGTGAAGGATGTCTAGACTGCTGATCTCCAAGAGTAGTCAATAGATGACAATCCAGTTGGTGGAGATGACAATTTAATTGGTGGCCTGTTATAAGCAATGTTTCTCTGTCATTAGGACTTGTTCATTGTCTCTTTTAACAGTCTGATCTTTGGAAAAGAAGGCATTATCAGCAAATCTGTGTCAATGATGACAGTGAATTGGTGGGAACCATCACTGCACTAGGGGCATCAGGCTGCCACCCCAGGGGACCCTGACAGGCTGGAGTGATTAAATTTGACAAAGGCAATGCAAAGTCCTTCACCTGGGATGGAGTAACTCATACAAGTGTATAGGCTGAGCATCACCCAGACAGAAAGCAGCTTTGCAGAAAAGGGCCAGGGAGGCATGGAGGACAAGCTGGTATAATGAATCAGCAGTGTGCTCTTGTGGTGACGAAGGCCAACTGCATCATTGGCTGCAACAGCAGAGCTAGCAAGAAAATTATTTCCCCCCTCTATATAGCATATCTGAGACTGCATCTGGAGTACAATGTACAGTTTAGGGTCTGCAGTTCAAGAAAGATGGTCACACTTGATGTGAGAAAAGATTGGAGAGCAGGGTTTGTTTAGCTTGGTTGCCCACCATCCACTCTGGCTTCTTGCTCCTCATGTTTCTGAAATTTTAATGTTATACTAATTAACAAATTTTCCATTTAGGTCAGCTCTTTATTACTATATTTTAATTTCCATTTTTGGTTGTGTCATAACCTTTGCCTACAGAACAATCTTTATGTATATTTTCAGACTCATAAAAGATTTCATATACCTCAAAGTCTGTCTTGTTTTCCAACCATAACAAAAATATTACCTCTTCCTGAAAACTGTCTTGCTTAAACTCAAATCCTTTCTTTCACTTCTACCATGTTTAAATGTTGTTCTGTTATTTGCAGTGGATGGAAAGATGACCCCCTCTTTAACTGGAGATTTCAGACTTTCCCAGTTGCTTGAATCCACTGTGCAGATTCGGTCTGACATAAACCCAAGGTATGGCAGGTTTTTGAGGCTTTATATATGATGGAGGCTTTTTATGAAAAGGTAGAACCACATGTCAAAGAAGAGCACCTTTCTTACATCTGACTGCTTCTCTCTTTCAGCTTATACGTCCATACAGTCGCAACAATGGGTGTCAACACAGAATACTTTCAACATGCTGTTGAAATTCAAGGCAAGGTCCTGACAAGACTGCCAACGAAGTTTGATGCCAAGATAGATGTGAAACTGAAAAACATTAAGATTGAAACTAGTCCATGCAGTGAGGAAATTGAGATAGTGGTTGGCAGGTACAGTAGCGTTACTTCAGAATACTTCCTGTTGCTGAAACCTTACAAAGTTCACTATTCACTGACCTCCTACAGAGATTTCTAGATAGGCAGAGAGACTTTTCAGTTAGTAGCAGAATTTTTGGGATAAAGAGAAAGGAAGAGAAGTAGGGGAGCTAAAAGTCAAAAGATCTTAATTATTTAGGAGTTTAATTTTTATTTTATTTTGTTTATTATTTTGTGGACGTAAGTTTTATTGGTTTATTATTTTATTGTCTTTGGGATTTTAAATTTTAACTTTAAATTCATGCCCTTCATGTTTTGGAAATTTGTTTACATTTATCCAGATTTTGAAAACTTCCTATGGTATAAGGAACTGATGTTTGTGATGAACTCTTACTTATCTTTAATAATGTTTATTATTCTAGTTGTGCCTACAATCCCTATGTTCAAACAACATCTCTCTGTGCTGTCACATGATATGGGCAGGGATGTATTTAATCCAAAGGCAAGGGCTCAGAATAATTCACCTTTTTTTTTCACATCTCAACAGACATAAGGCTTTTGCTGTATCAAGAAATATAGGAGAACTAGGTGTTGAAAAGAGGACCTCAATTCTCCCAGGAGATGCTTCATCAGATATTGTTGAAGAACCTTTCAAACCATCAGAGAGAGCTTCCAGTGAAGGTTTCACAATGGTAACCTATTCCTTTTTGCTTATAGAGTAATATTTACCCTCTCTGTGATGCACATGTCTGCAGTTTTACTCTTGCCTGTGATATGCTCCCAGTGGTATTCACATACTCATCTCCAATGCAGCAAGGAGAGGACAGCACGCCAAGGAAACGTGCCTATACCTCTCAAGAGGATTTTCACTATGGCACAGCAAGAAAAACTCATAAACAAGACATTTGCATCAAACTGTATCGTCTTGGTTGTCAGCTCTGCTTTTCCGGAAGGTCACAAGATGCCAGCTTCCTAAAAAATACGTATTTGCACAGATTAATTGGAGAACATGAAGCTAAAATAGTCTTGATGCCAGGTACAATATTGAACACAAGCCCTGTCATCTTAGGTTTATTGGTGCTATTTGAAGCAGCCTTCAACCTTTTAATGTGTGTGATTGGTGTTTAGTTCAAACAGATGCTGATATCGACAAAATTCAGCTGGAGATTCAGGCAGGATCCAAAGCAGCTTCCAAAATAATTGATGTGGTAAACTCAGAGTCTGAGGAAGAGGATGAGTCATCTCCATATGAGGACATTCAAGCTAAACTGAAGAAGATTCTAGGCATTGAACATGTGTTCAAGGTAAGAGACTTTGAGCATGGGAAGGGGGAATATTTTCCCATAAATGAAGCTAAGAATTTGAAGCCCAGTGTGGAAAGCTGACATGGGAAAGCAAGGATAGGGCTGGTTTGAAAGGTACCATTTCCAGGTCTGTTAGCCAGTGCCACATCTGGAGGGATTTACCCTAACTGGTCCATCCAGCTGGGGCTGATCCTCTGTGCTGGGCTAGATTTCAACTAGTTGGAGGGGATCTAAGGGAGTTTGGCAGCTTCTGCAGTGAGTGACGCAGGGAAGTTGTTCTCGAAAGGCTGATATGAGCAGCTTGTCTGACACCCAGAGGAGTTTTACTTTGTAAATACAGACCCAGATGTATGCCCTCTCTTGCACTTACCTTTGAACTGTTTTGGTAGGTTGCAAATAAAACACGACATCAGAAGAAGCGACCTTCTAAGAAAAGAAATACTGCGCTAACAGAGGTTGGGACAGACCCCAATGCAAAAAGTCCCTCTAGCTCATCTTCTGCCTCCTCAACTGTCTCCTCTTCTCCCTCATCATCTGCTTCTCCTGATCGTATAAAGGCGGTGGATGAAGATGAGAATGATCAAGTAAAGCAAGTGAGAAACAAAGATGCAAGCAGCAAGAGCAGCAGCAGCAGCAGTAGTGGCAGGAGCAGCAGCAGTAGTAGCAGTAGCAGTAGTGGCAGAAGCAGCAGGAGCAGCAGCAGTAGTAGCAGCAGCAGCAAGAGTAGCAGCAGCAGTAGTAGCAGCCAGAGTAGCAGCAGCAGCAGTAGTAGCAGCAGCAGCAGTAGTAGCAGCCGCAGCAAGAGTAGTAGCAGTAGCAGCAGCAGTAGCAAAGATAGCAGTAGTAGTAGGAGCAGCAGTAGCAAAGATAGCAGTAGGAGCAGCAGCAGCAAAAGCAGCAGCAGTAGCAAAGATAGCAGTAGTAGTAGGAGCAGCAGCAGTAAGTCATCGAGTCACCATAGTCATAGACATCACTCAAGGTATCTGAATGGCAGCAGTAGCAGCAGCAGCAGCAGCAAGTCATCGAGTCACCATAGCCATGGGCATCATTCAAGACATCTGGAAAGCAGCAGCACATATTCCAAAATATGGGTAACTTTCAGTAAATTGTCTGATGCTGCTAATGTTTGTGAATCACGTTCCTGATGGCAGCTGGTTTTGCATCATAAATGAGGAAATCATGAGTTGACAAGATAAATTTTTAGCAACATAAAATTGCAGAATTTATTCTGCAAACACACCTGTAATCATTGACTCAGATGTCTACTTTAAAGCATCTCAAAAGTTTCCACAAGTTTGTTGAAACTTTTGTTATGGGCAGGAAACCATTTTTTGCCAATTTACTACTGTCTGTCAATATAAATTGCATGTTTCTGTCTTAATTTTGCAGTAGGAACATTAATGCTTTATATAAACTACTTCAAGTCTTGCATTATATGCTTGTGACTAAGCATAGAGGACTATGAATGAATGATAATCAGTAAAATCCTTAATTCCCATTGCTCAGATTTCAATGTAATCGCAGCATTTATGTTCTTCTGAGACTCTTCAACTTCTTGTTTTTGTCATTTTCAAAGGGAGATAATGAGATTTATCAGTATCGCTTTAGATCAGCACATAGACAAGAGGTGAGTTTTTCTTTCTTCAGTAAATTAACTGTGGAATCTGTTTTTAGTCAAATGGAAACCTTAAAGACAACTTGTTGTCTTTGTTGAGGACAATTACAGTACTGATAACATTTACAACACCAAATCAACCATGGTGGTTCTTCTGAGATATGTAAAGACAGATAGTTATGTTCTCCTTTGTGTTGTGCACATGATGCCATTTGTGGCTCTGCAAAGTAGATGCAAAGTTCTACCAAAGCAGTACAAGTAACTGGGGCCACACAATTTGGAGGAACAAAGATGCTACCATCAAGAGCTTGGGTCTTTTCACTGGCTTTGATCACTTGGTTTCTTGGGTTGAAATTACTGTTGATACACACTGGGATAGTGATGTTGACAAACGTGAGAGGATACCTTATTTTGTGGAACTTTCGTTCAGCAGAAGATTCTTACTAGGGTGTGAGCCAACCAGGAGCAGCGTACTAGTGTTCCTCAAAAGTAAAATGTTCAGCTGTGTGTGTCCATTCAGTTGATTCTTTCCATTCAGTTGGTACATTCAGTGTATCCTCTAGTTGATCAGGCCCTTCTAGAAGTAAAATGAATCAGTTTTGGTCTTTTATATTGAATTGAGATGCTGATTCAATTTGACTTGCTCTGGTCCATTGTTTTTTCACATAGGGAATTCTTAGACATGTTGCTTATTTGTCTCTTCTGAGAGGACAGATATATTTGGGTAAACAAGATATTTCAAAGCTGGATCGGGTACTAAGCAGGACAAAGCATATTGCAAGTCATTGAGCTGCTCGGGATTGGAACACAAGTTTGCCAATACCAAGTGCCATGACAGAGTGTTCTGCAGCACTGCCTAGTGCAATTTCTTCATGTATGTGTTTAAGTGACCACCCTGAGCATTACATGTTTTCTTCTTGCAGTTCCCAGCTGACCAATTTAGCAGCACGTACTCCTCTACAAGATCCAGTCATGCCTCATCTCGAGCTGCTTCCCAGGTTAGTTGCATCATTTTCGGGGGGTTTTGACAGCTTGGAAGAGTGGCAGAGTGAGTGTGGCACTCACAGTAGTTGTACAGCTAGGATAATGGGGCAAGAGAAATACCAACCTCTCAGGTATCACTCGAGTGAGATACGCACCGTAGTTCCTACACACACTTTCCTCTGCAGTGAGGTGATGATCCTTCTTACTTACACCCCGACCCTACCCTCATGGGAGTCCTACCCAAAAGATGCCTGCAGAGACATCCTGTGACCTCTGCAAGTAGGAGGGAAGTTGAGGTGCTGCAGTGCAAGGACATAGGTGGTGGAAGCCAAGGCTAAGAGAAGCTTCAGCAGAAGGCATGCTTTGGAGGTAATGTAGCACCTTAGCTCCTCATCGCCACCCTGTCTGATGCCTGCAGGCTTGTTCTCTGGTACAATTGATGAAGTGAAGTCTAATGATGGAGTGAAGGAATTGCAGGTGATAGAACACTTAAGGCCCTGCTGTCAAGGGAAGGCTCTTGATGTTGAAGACAACATTCTGGATTACATTTTATGCTAGGGTGCTGTGCAAACACAAAACCCACCTACCCCACAGAAGTCATAGCTGAATTGTGAGGTGAAAGCCAACAGACCAACCAGGCAGATAAACAGGACACTAGTTGGGGGATGTTATTGTTGTGAGAATGAGTGATGAGTACAATGGACAGCTGATGTTGTTAGTCAAATTGAACAACTTCCTTTCATTCACAGACAAATATATGATATTAACAATGAAGCCCAAATCATATAGTTCTTACTGTTTTCTAATGATATGAATATTTCTATGGTATCAGCTGTGGCTCAGGAAATGGCACAAATTTTGGCTCATAGAAAATACAGTGAAAAAGTTCATCTGTGCCTGCAGAGGTGCATGGACATTAAAGACATATCCATGAGAGTTTATAGGCGTGTATATATGTGTTACATATATTGGTGTATATATTTGCAGTTCAGTTGCTTATTTTTCATTTATCCATCTAGATCTTGCATTGAAAATATTCAGAGTAACTCTTTTATAATTACATTCTTTGCAAACTTTCTGCCCCTTCTTCCTAGCCTAAGTTTTTAGGAGATGTTAAAAGACCAGTATTAGCTGTTTTTCTTCATGGCATTCGTAACGACAAGAAGATAGGCGGCCTCCAGCTTGTGGTATATGCTGATATTGACTCCATCAAGCCCAGGGTGCAGGTGTTTGTGTCAAACCTCACAGATACAAGCAAGTGGAAGCTCTGTGCTGATGCTTCAGTCCTCAATGCTCACAAGGCAGTGGTAAGGCTCAAAAATAGTGATATACAACTGTATGCATCACAGGAAACTCATATTTCATGCAATTAAAAATGGACCATTTCTCTCCCTGTTGTAGGCTTACTTGAAATGGGGCTGGAATTGCAAGGACTACAAGATTTCGACTGAGCTGGTAACTGGACGGTTTGCTGCCCACCCTGCTGTACAAGTGAAGCTGGAGTGGCCTAAAGTTCCTTCAAGTGTCAAATCCATAGCAGAATGGTGAGGTTTCAGTCTTTAGTGAGACTTGCTCGTGATACTGGTTAACTGAGAAAAATCAGCATCCACCCATGTGGTTCTAGTGGTTAAAGTACTGGCTATTATTTTATTCTCTGATCTGTCTGAGTATGGCCTTTGGAAATAAAGCCACGTGGGAGATCATAGCCATCCTACTGTAATGTACAGCAAGTCTTCATAGCTGACATAATTATTGAAAATGGAGGAACTGATCCTTCCTGCCACTGAACACTTGATCACTAAGGCAGGGAGTGGTCATGAGGTCTTAATCAGTGATCCTGAAGGCTCTGTATGCTACTGACACACAGATGTGAGACAGTCTGATTGGAATGTGTGCTGCTTTTTGCTTCTCTATTTCACCAGATCTTTCTGATTTGAATTTTTGAAGGTTTTACAAGTTTGTGCCTGGGGCTGCATTTATTCTGGGGTTCTCTGAAAAAACGGACAAGAATCCTTCTCGACAAGCCAGGGTGATTGTGGCTCTAACTTCTCCAAGGACATGTGATGTTGTTATCAAGCTTCCTGATGTAAATATGATATATTATTTTCATTCTCCTATTTTTTTCCTAGTAGGAAAATGAGACTGTTGCATTTTAATTACAGTGGGGCAATTCTGAGAAAGAAAAGAAAAAGTAAGCATCAGTTTGAGTACAAATGATGAAAGCAACTTTTATTTTCAACCTTTCTGTATTTCATCCAAGAATATTTGTAGAGTGATTTTATTCATGGAAAAAGAGAGCACCGTAGGTACTCATAATGCATTTCCACACTGTAGCAGTGTTTGCCTTGCCATCTTTGAAGGGGAGTAATTCATTCTCTCCCAAATAATATCTGAATGATGACCCACATGATAAGAGAAAACTATAAGCAGAGCAAAAAGCTCATGGATAGTGAGTCAGATGAGCTGTGTTCACATAAAGTCTTTGTCAACCAAAGTAGAAGAAATCAAATTCCAAACAGGAGAAAAAGTTGATCTCAGCTGTTTGCTGTGAATACTTGGCACATACATGAAGTGTACATGCACATCCACAAAAAGTGTATTTTGAATGTGCTTTTGAATTCATTTTCAGATGATCTTCTATGAAAAAGCTGTGAGGCTTCCCCTGTCACTCCCTGTAGGTCCCAGGATACCAGCTTCGGAGCTGCAGCCTCCCATCTGGAATGTCTTTGCTGAAGCCCCCTCTGCAGTGCTTGAGAATTTGAAAGGTCAGGGTCTAATCGGAGTCATAAGCACGATATCCTCAGTCTCCCACATTACTTGAACACCTTCTTCATTTTTCTGGGATTATTTCTCACCAGTTAATTAGGCAATGTGCTGTAGTAATGCAAGGATGGTTCAACTGGGAGAGAATATTGTGCATATAGTACAGAAATAATCAACATTTCAGTGATCAAGATACAAATTATCAATGTTATCAACTAATAACATACAAACTTTCTGGCAATTTTTTTTTTCCTAGATAGAGGAGTATATTTTCCATGTATTTTTTTAGAATTGATGGGTGCTTGGTATTCAAAAGGCCCTGTAATCCATACAGAAATAACACATAGTGGAAAAAAATAAAGCTAAAATAATATAGCACTAAAAATAAATATGTCATTTAATGACTTGCTTTTATGGAAAAGCAAATACTCACTAGCATTTTATTTAACCAGCTCGCTGCTCAGTTTCCTACAACAAGATCACAACCTTTAATGACGTTCAGTTTAACTACACAATGCCAGCAAACTGCTACCATGTCTTGGCTCAGGACTGCAGCTCTGACCTTAAGTTCCTGGTGATAATGAGGAATGCTAAAGAAGCTGTGAACCTGAAAGCAATCAACATCAAGCTTGGCAGTCAGTAAGTAACTCCTGCCAGATACTGGGAGAATGAGGGACTACATTGTCCACATTTAACAAGAGAGGAGCTTAGATCTGGGCTCTACTGCAATGGTTAGCAGCCCGTGGGATTTCAGCATTCCCCTTATTTGCTTTCCATGCATATTGAATGTGATGCTGATAATGTTATCCCACATCTTAGGTGACAAGAATGCCCCAATGTCATTTCAGTAGTTGAAATGAGCTTATGTTGTGACCAGTGATATTTAGTGAGCAAGAAAATGCCTTTGTCGCTGTATGTATGTGAATGGGATACAAACAGGGTATGAACGCTCTTCTCCTCAACAGTGAAATTGATATGCGTCCTGCGAACGGACAGGTGAAACTGCTGGTAGATGGGGTTGAAAGCCCCACAACGAATCTTTCATACGTATCTGCTGGTAAGTGATGCAGCATCTGTTGTTTCATCTTAATTTATGTTTTAGATTATTTTTTTTTCTTGTCTGTCCTTTCTCCTATCAAAGAGATTCCATCAGTTTGTATTCAATAAGAATTTCTACCTTTGGTTGTAAGGTTAATATTAAAGAGCCTATATTTTACTCACTTGCATAGGAACTTTTAGAAAGGCTGAGTAAAGTGTGAAGTTCTTGAAGTGGCCAAACTGAGCAAGTTATAGCTAACATGGAGATCCCTCCTTTTCATACATTTGGAAGTCCAGCAGGAGCTGCAGTAATTTGTGAACTGCTTTGGTTGTGCTATAAAATCTTGCTTGCTTAAAACTTTTTGAAGTAGAGCTGTTCTAAAATTCACCACACTTGTATATCACTATTTTTCCTAATTTAATTTGTAGGTATAAATTTGGCTAACATCCTGAAGCCTGCTAGGAATAAATATGGAGAACTGGTGAAATAGCCTGCTTGCTTCTTTCAGAGTAGGAATGGTTTTTCTGTGAAAGGTACAGGAAGAGCTTGCTTCATTCTGTGCTATGTAGTCAGGTGCTAGTATTTCCTGCAAGTATTTCCTGAATGAAGAGCAGTAGTATACAAATCAGGCTAAGTCTTTCTGAAATAGCATCTGCCAGTACTGAGCATTGTCCTATTTGCTACATGCTTGGGAAGTGCCACTTGTGCTAGAAATAGCTCCAGTGACAGTCACAGTGTTCTTTGTATTTTGCTACTCCAATGTAGTGTACTCAGGGCCGTGTATATCTGCACAACTCTGTGGACATTATAGACAGCTCTGTAATAATTTGTAGAAATAAATATAAATATGCTAATAATACAAAGAAAAAAGAATACACCCTTGATCAAAAATTGTTTTCCAACATTTTACAAACACCTGTTTTCTGTATATACACATTTCTACATTGTTTTACTGAGTGTTTTGTTTCTTTAATAGAACAACTGAGGAATTTCAAGGAAAAGAACATTTTAGAAACATGAAAGTTGTGGGTTTGTTTCTTAAAGAAGCTACAGGCTGGGTCTGTTTTGGTTTTGCTGTTTTCTTTTGTTTTCTTCTAGGTGCTTCTTTGTGGATTTACAGTGAAAAGCAAGGGCTTGTACTTGTTGCCCCAGCCTATGGCATTGATAAATTGTACTTTGATGGATACACATTCAGGGTATCGTTCTTCCTCTTTATAAGCTAGCATCGTGAGAAATTTCCATAGCATTCTCTTACGTCTGTATGTATGAGTGCAAGAGCATACAGTGGCAAACCCAGATGTGTGCAGAGCCTGGAAAACTCTGAAAGAAAGATGACACTACAGGATTGCACAGTCCTGCTCTTTATTTCTGAGCAGAAGTGAGAATCTTTCACCAACAACAATACCTTGTTCTTGCAGTACAGGTGTTTGTTGGACACAGACTCAGCAGTGCGTTTGCAAGAAAAATGAGTTTACAGCTTCTGTCCACTGTTCTTGCAGCTGTGTAATCCTTCAAATCGGCAAAAATGCAGCCATTCTTTTAAGATGTATGAATGCTTTAAAGGCTGCACTAAAAATAATGTAAAACAGGAATGTAAGAAATAGGTAAACTACAGTGTATCTATCACCTGTACTATGAGAACATCTATCAGAAAAAAGCTTCAGCATATTAATAGTCTAGACCATTAATAACTTAGCTGGCACAGTAGATTTTAAAGGCTGTAAGAATTAAAGACACTGCAGCACCACAGGAGGTTGGCAACAGACTGTCAGACCCTTTTGAATTGTTACCAGAGACATTTTAAATGTCTGTGCATTAGCTTATACTGGAAGAGACCTGCATAGCAAAAACCTGCTCCATAGGTGTTACTTTTTTAACCCGAAATGGTTTTCACTTTTTTTTCCTCAAAGATTCAAGTTGCTTTATGGATGGCAGGGAAAATGTGCGGAATATGTGGAAGATACGATGCAGAATGTGAACAGGAATATCGGATGCCCAATGGATATGTAGCTAAAGATGCAGTGAGCTTTGGGCATTCTTGGATTTTGGAAGAAAAGCCTTGTACAGGAGGTATGCAAGCTCTAATAAATGAATATAATATTACTACTGTTGTTTAGAAAATGTAGAATGGGTTAGAAATTTTAAAATCTGCAAGTTTTAAAGGATTTGTTATTAGCTTATATATAAAATATTAAATTTACTTGCCAGTTTAGAAAGAAATAAGAAATTACAAGTTAAACAAGCCAAAATAATTCAGTTGAAATTAACTAGCCAAGCTGAAAAAACGTCTTTGTTTCGGTTTGGAAGTGTTTTAGAAGAAGATCAGAAAAAAAATTGAGAGGATAAATTCACATGGAATGCTTTGATTTAAGCACAACAGCATTTTCCAGACATCAATTTCCAGCATTTGACACATCAAAAAATCTGATGGGGATTAGTAATTATTGCCATGGCTGACCACCTGATTTTTGAGCCAGTGCAACCTGTCAAGCAAAGCGTTCAAGTACACGAGCAGTTCCAGGGACTTAATTACACAGTTGAAATAAAAAAGCTGTATTTTAAATGTTTTGGTAGATTAGGATCTTATGGTGTGCTGATGCTCTCAGCTGAGGTTATGATGCAACAGCATACCTTAGTGCTGCGAGGAGAAGAGGCACGTTGCCTTTGTAAAGACAACCTGTCCTGGTGGGAAGGACTTCCTTGGTCCCTGGAGATGGCCTCTACATGTTTAGCTGTGCATTAACTGTTATTCTTCACTGTCTTTGTTAAGAATACCGGGCATCAGACTTGCTTTAGATGGGCATGGAGTCCACATGCATGTACACAATAATATCCCCATGGCTGGTAGTGATCACATATTTTGTTTCTGTTTAACATATGGTGGAAATGGCTGGGTCCATTTAGCTTCTCACACACATGTAACTGCTTGTCCTGGGAATCCAAAATGAGATCAATATTACTGGCTGGCAGCAATGACTTTCGTTCTCTCTCTGCAGCAATTCTGTGTCTGAATAACAGTGATAATAGTGTAATTCATTAGTGATAATTTTTATTTGGTCAGAAATCCACCGTTTATTTCCATGGCTGAGTATTCACACTTCTAAACGTGGTTTTGCAGCTGATCAGTAAGCCAGTTTACTTTGAAAAATGTTTACTAGAAAGTACATCAGACTAGGTTTCTGCATGCTAATCTAGAAATAAACCAGTTGCATCTGAAATTAACTTTTTGTAGCTCCATATCTAATCAGTGGATTTGAAAAGCTTATCAGTCAGTGATGCTGTTTCACTTACAAGCAAAATAGAGTTTTCATAGAGGAAAGTTGTTTGCATATTGGCCATGTTGGCAGATGGGTCTTTCTGGGGAGATCTGAAGATTTTTATGCATGTAAACTATCACAAATGACTGTGTTACAGCCTGCAAACTGCGACGCTCATTTGTGAAGCTTGAGAAGACAGTTCAGCTTGCGGGTGTAGAGTCCAAGTGTTATTCTACAGAGCCCGTGATGCGCTGTATGAAAGGATGCTCTGCCACCAAGACTACTCCAGTCACTGTTGGTTTCCACTGTCTCCCAGCTGGTAAGTCAACTGAAATGCTACTGAACAAGGTAAGGGCAGGGTAGCCGCACATTTAACATTGTGATTCAACTGGAAAACGGTGTATTGCAGCCTGTGAGGATTCAGCCACAACTGATCATGTGCAGCACCCTGAAATGGGGATCCTCGCCTTGTATATTTTTATATATCACGGCCTTTGGGTGTGATCTTATTTCTCTGAGTTGATTTAGGCAATAGAAGGACAGGTGTGGATAGGATTCCTGCACATAGGTGCAGTGATATAGGAGGGTGTCTTTTTTTTATGGGTATATTGTAGATTATAAGAGATTAGATAAAGTAGATATAGATTATAGGTTCATGTCTGTTTTCCAAGTTTGGTTTTCCTTTAAGACCATAATACCCTTTCCTAAACGTATTATTAATAAAATTCTACATGGAAGTAGTAGTTTTTGAGGTAGAACTGGCTTATTAATTAAGTGGGTTTCTTGGAACACCTCTGTGACTTAGACAAACATAAGTATGTAAGCCAGTGAGAAGCCAAGCCTGCTGTAATTAATGGCTAGTGCATGGTAAAGCTGCATCTTGCAAAACTACTTCTGAAGTATACCATTTACTTTTCATTTTTTGTCCCCATCAGATTCAGCTACCAGCCTGACAGACAAACAGACAAAGTTCGACCAAAAGTCAGAGGATATGCAGGACACTGTTGATGCACACACAGCATGTTCTTGTGAGAATGAAGACTGCAGGGCATGAAGCTGTATATTGCAGCACAGGAAAAACCAGAAACATTTTAATGTTTTTATTTTGTGTTGTAAGAAAACTTATCTTAAGGAATAATAGAGATACTAAATTGTTTAAGGATGTGTGGAAACTTCCCAAGTAATTTAAAGTATTGAACTTTATTATTGTAGAAAGCATTATGATTGCACATAAATATCTGATTTCATAATAAATCCATGCATGGAAAAAATTATGATTGCTTCCTTATTTCACTGGTTATAGAAAGAGGAGATCTGTGTTGCTTGTCCTCATCCCTTATTTTGTAGACTTCTTGAGTCTGTAACTATCTTCTGTGCACCTGGCACGGTCCCTGCCAGGCCCCATCCAGGGATATGGGTTAGCTAGCTGTGGTACCAGGCTCCTGCTTGTTTCCCTCAGTGCTTTCTTCCATAATGGTGGGATCATGTGCAGCTGAAGCAGGAACCGATCACCTCTGTGTGATGCAGCAATGCAGCTGTGGTGCTCTGCAATAACTACATTATGTGCCAGTGCTGTCGTAGGCAGCAAGCCTGAACCTCATGCCACTGAACAAGGCTGCTCTGAGGGAGTCAAGAACACGTTATGTTCCTGATGCAGAAACTGGCATGAATTGAGGGTCTTTGAACAGGACACAGTGGAGTTACCCATGTATACCACCTGCCAAAGGGTCTGAAGCAGAGCCAGACCTTTGCACTTTGGGTGAGATGCCCTAGCCTCCACGCTCAGCATGAGCTCTTGCTGCACCATCAGCAGGTGGGCTTTGCCTCCTGCTCACCCACTCCAGGTCTGCGTGGGCATGGTGGGGGACATATTTGTCTGCCGTGAGTGCTGGAGCCCAAAGGATTCCACTGAATCTGGAAGATGTTTTCTGCTTGCCCCTAAGGCTGTGTTTGCAGGCCAAGTATGCACGGTGGGTGAATTTTTTTTCAGAGAATTGCTGTAGGTGATGCTATAGACGTAACCATCAATGTCAATGAGCTTGTTGGCACCTTAAAGTCATCAGTTTTGCACAGGTTTCAACGGAAATGATATTGTATGTTCTTCAGTTTACCTGCCTTAATTCATCAGCAGTCTCCCAATTAATACACACACATCCAGCCATTTTTGTTACTGACTGAACATACATTCATTTCTGATACGGGTTTGTTACTGTAAAGCACAATGTGATCCCACTAAATTGTTAAAAATATAGATCTCCGGTAAATTAATTAAAAGAAACAAGTTAATTAGGTTCTTAACAGAAACCAGCGAAGAAAAAAAGACACTTACCTGTGATCATGTGGGGTGAAGAGGTAATCACTGGCTAGTTTTTGAAAACACTACCTTCTGTAAAAATTGTTTTGCTTTCCCAGCAGCTTTGATTCCTTCAATGGATGCACGTAGAGTTTTATTGTCTGGATCTGAGCTTTATGAACTGGAAAAGTAATGTCCTTAGTACCAAAAGGAGTACGTTTGAAAGACAGGCATAAAAATACAATTATATACAGTTTAAATGCTGTCATGGTACCTTGCACTGCAAAATGATGGGGAGCTGACAGAAGGCAGTGTTTGGGCACTACCCGGCAGAAGCAGTGCAGCCATGAACTGGTGGGTTTGTGCGCTTGCCTGGAAGCCCCACAGAGCAGTGATGGGAAGCACAGACTTCCTGGGTAACCCCTGAGGCCAAATCCAGCTGAAGCTGGGGCTTTGCATGACCCCTGGGAGCTGGGCTCAACAGGGTCCTCTGGCATGAGCTCCCAGCTCCAGCACTCCTTTCTTCCCAACCTGCCAAGACTGGAGCACAGTTTTGGAGGGCCTCTTGTCTTCCATCTCAAGTGCTCAGGTGCAAGGGGTGCAATAAGCTCAGCGGTAACGCCCTAGCCAGGAGACCTGTGGGCATTGCCCAAACACCACGGCAGCCAGAGAACTGATAGGACCATGGGGAGTTGCAGTCTATGGGTGTCCACCTCACAGAGGGCTGCAGGGAGGCCTCAGCCCCTGCCCTTCTCCCCCACTGCCATTGTGGAGAGAGGTGAGCACAGCTTGAAGGAAATGTTGTCCAGGGCAGGTCCTGGCCACAGCAATGTTGTTTGTCACTCTCACAGTTTTCTTGTGATTTTTTTTCTCTTTTAAATTCAGGTTCTATCCTTCAGAGAAATACGAAGCATGAAAGGGCTATGAGGGAGACAGGCTGGGAGCTGAAATAATTATTGATGTACTGGATAAATTATCTAGAAAATAAGAGGGTTCATTTCTACAGAAGAACCCCCAGAGGCAAAGCCCTTACCAACAGGTTTTGCCTACACCTGGAGCAGAAGCACAAGTGATCCCGTGCCATAGTAGCAGCACAGCAGAGGTGACTGGGGATGCAATGCTTGCTGCCCAAAGTGAGGGGTGGGATGGGGCAAGACTCTGCAAGCCTCAGGCTCAGGGTTTTGGGGACACTGCCCTTGCAGCTGGGCACAGCCCATACAGCCCTCAGGGAGGATCCTTATTTTGAGGATTTTTATGGTTCATGGTGTCACCGTTACAGTGTGGTGTTTTAGCAATATAGCCTTATAAGTTCAAGACACTGAATACAAGCATTGCAGCACTTAATCTGCCATCACAGCAGCACTTTTCTGCTTGCACTGCCACTGACCTCAAGTCCTTGCTGCCCGCAACTGTGCAGCTACTTATAGTTATGCCATAATACATTTGGTTTTGAGCCTCAATTGCCATGTATACTCAAACCCTTTAGCCACATTTACCAAATTTCCAAAGACATGACACCACTCACTAGTGAACAGCTTCGCTTTTCTATCACATGCCATCAATTTTACAAGGGGAACGGTTAAAACAAACAGGACCAGAATATAGTACTGGTAAAAACATGGTGAAGTATTTGCCATGCTTCAAAATATTTTTTTAATTTATCTTTTTTTACCATACAGATGCAATCTTTGATCTAGGAACAAAATCCACCATTTGTCAGATTTTATAAATTATATCTTAACTGCCAATTATAAAAAAGCATCTAAATCCAGTCTCTTCCCACAGTGAGCCGCGCAGCAGCTTCAGTTCCCTACCTGTGGAGAAGAAGGTTGGTGGGCAAACGGTGGCAGCATGGCACCAACGTGAACCCCTCAGTCCTGGATCTGCTGTAACCCTCCTCGTGTGGGTTCCTGACAGGAGCAGTGCGGGTAGCTCCATCTGCCTCAGGTGAGCCCAGCTCCACATCCTGGCTGTGGAGGACCCGGGGACCAGGCCAAACCTGGAGCCAACAGCAGCCTAAGGGACGTGTGGGGCTGCCTCCAAAGGGACAGGGAAGGAGAAGGGGGCTCCACTATGTGATGAAGATGCTGACCCATGTTGCATGACATGAAATGAGTTTGTTTGGTGAACCACACTTTGTATGCCTTTGTAAACCAAGAGTTTTATGTCTGTAACTCTTGTCAGCCTCACCCATTCCACCTTGCAGAGGCAACCCTCACCAGCACCTCTCTGGCTAATCGCACTGGTAAGAGGGGCTGACGCATTAGCCCTGTAAGAGAAGGCAGGTCAGGGAAGAATGAGCATCAGCAGCGTTTAGCCATGGCCTTTGTGACATTGGTAGGAGGTTTGTGTTACTGGGTGCATTCTGGCTGCCAGTGAGCAGCACTGTGGGTGACAGCCTGTCCTGCTGGCAGCAGAGCAGGTATCGGCATGGTGTCACAGGAGGGCTGCTTGGGGATTTTGCACAATCCTACTGGGAGCACTATCAGTTAGATAAGCTGTGTGCCTTATGGTCAGGTCAGGATAACCTGGGCAAAGCCAGCACAGACAGCAATAGCACCAGGTAAATAAGGCTAATTAGTGTTTTTTCTTACACAACAAATATTTTTACTTTAACTACATTTTAATACTTTAATGCACTTTTTTCTAAAGGTACTTTCAGTGCATTGTTTGTGAAATGAGAATAAAAGTGCTTGTGATGGTTTTGGCTTAGCAACAACAGCTGGTACCTTGTCCCCAGCTCCTCTCTCCCTCAAAGGGCTTGAGTGGTTGATAAGAAGTTGATAACTCAACAAAATTCAGTGTGCCTGTTAGTAATTCTTCTATAAAAGCCACACATATTCCCTTGCAGTCTTCAGTCACTTTCAGCATGAAGAGACTCATCCTGGCCCTGGTGCTCACCCTCGTGGGTAAGTTGAAGCTTTATAGCACTGCTGAGGCATGATGGCCACAGCAGTCCTAACAAACTGCATCTCCTCGCAGCATTTCAGGCATATTTACAACTTAATTTGCTAAAGCGCTTTTATGACTTCAGCTGTAAACTATTAGATTTCTGAGCCTAAGTATAGCAGCAGGGATAAAGTCAAGCAAGCAGCAGCTAAGTAAGTGGGGCTGGTATGGGCTTGGTGTCTCTGGGGCATGGGGTACACCCTGGGAGCCCATTACTGGTTGTCTGCTAGTCATTAGCACTCTGAGTAAATGAATAATAAATTAAAGGATCCACAGAGAGATGGGGGTTTTCTCACGCATCCTTCTCTTTCTTCCCACACAGGGGGCCAGAAGCAGGACCTTGGTAAGTGTGCTTCCACTGCCAGTGAGGAGCTCCCACACTGCCCTCCCCTACAGCTGTGCTTTGCCCACTGCTTGCACCTATTTTTTGGCAGTAGCAGCCTCATCCTTCTTTGCTGAGATGGTTCTTGTGAGTAACATCACAATAGTCACAGTGAAAGAGGTGTTTTTGTTGGTTTTTTTTTTCAATAGAGCCCGTTTTTCACATTGGCAAGACTTACCTGTATTACTATGAGGGCTTCATCCTGCACGGGCTGCCTGACAGAGGCCTGCCAATGGCAGGGATAAGACTGACCTGCAAGCTGGAGATCAGTTATGTGTCTCACAGTGACCACCTTCTCCAGGTAAATCACTATGGGTGCAGGAACCCACCCACATCCTGCAACCACAGACATTTGGTTCATATCCCCAGGCTGGTACAAGAAATGCCAAAAAGATGCAGAGCTCACACAAAAGCTTAGGGCCCTTCCTGGTGCTGAGCTGACCTGTAAGCCCAGTGTCAGGCCAAGCGTCTTTGCTCAGGCAGTGATGCTTTCCCCAGTGTGGGCAGAGGTGCAGACACAGGCAGTGAGCTTTGCACCCCATCACCCCAAGCCACGCTGGGGGAGAGTAAAGGGCGCTGCTAGGAGTGCCTGTGGCTGTAGCCAAACTGCTTTGTGTTCCTAGTAGTGACCCACAGACAGGGCCACAGGCTTCCTCATAGCCTGCACCTCTGTGAGAGGGAGCCAGAGCTGCTCCAGCTCTGCCTCCATCAGTTGCTCAGCCCCCATGACTAAAGCTGCATCAGGTTAATCTCCATGCAGAAATGTGGCAGGCAGCTGCTTTAAAGAAATGTCCTTAAGATAGTTTTACTAAGGCAACACTAAGGTTGAGTATGAAAATGACAATTCAAGCATGAAATATCCGTGGTTTTCAACCTGGTCCATAGCCTGAGAAAAGCTTAGCACTGGAATTCAGAAATCCTATGAGAAAGTCCCATCTGTCTCTATTATCTGCCTTTTGATCTTATTCACAGAGGCATTAATTCAAATGTGAAGCATTCTAATGGCAATGTTTGTGCTTAGCATAATGATAGCAGATCTGGAAGTGCTGTTAGTCATCAAAAAGAAAGATCAAACCAACAGCTTAAAATACTGGCATGGAATGAAAGACCACAGAAAAGGAATCTTCATACCACATAGGGGGAATGCTGTAAGAGGGCACTTAGTATTTGTCTTAGGAGTTTACTCCCTCTGTAATCCTGTGCATTTATTATAAAAGCAGTGTGAAAGAAGACCTACTATCAAACTTTACACACTTCTGCAATTGCAGGATCTATGTAACCTCACTAGAGTTGCTACAACCATATATTGCTGTAGTAATTGCAGACAATAGTCTTGAGTAGGATTTAATTTAAGGAGACCAGTTAACAAGTGGCGTTCCTCAGGTGTCGATATTGGCACTGGCACTATCTTTGTTGGCAACATGGACAGTGGGATCAAGTGCACCCTCAGCAAGTTCACTGACAACACCAAGCAGTGTGGTGTGGTCAACACGCTGGAGAGAAGGGATGCCATCCAGAGTGACCTTGACAGGCTTGAGAGGTTGGCCCAGGTGAACCTCATGAAGTTCAACAAGGCCAAGTGCAAGGTCCTGAACATGGGTCAAGGCAGTCCCAAGCACAAATACAGGCTGGGAGATGAGTGGATTGAGAGCAGCCCTGCAGAGAAGGACTTGGGGGTGTTGGTGGATAAAAAGCTGAATATGAGCCAGCAATGTGCATTTGCAGCCCAGAAAGCCAAATGTATCCTGGGCTGCATCAAAGAAGTGTGACCAGCAGGCTGAGGGGGGTGAGTCTCCCACTTTACTCTGCTCTGGTGAGACCCCACCTGGAGTATTGCGTCCAGCTGTGGGGCCCTCAACATAAGAAGGACATGGACCTGTTTGTCCCAGGGGTGGGCCATGAAGACGATCAGAGGACTGAAGCACTTCCCCGGTCAAAACAGGCTGAGAGAGTTGCAGTTGTTCAGACTGGAGAAGAGAAGGTTCTGGGAAGACCATATAGAGGCCTTCCATTACTTAAAGGGGGCCTGCAGGAAAGATGGAGAGGGTCTCTTTATAAGGGGTTGTAGTGATAGGATAAGGGGTAATGGCTTTAAGAAAGCAGATTTAGATTAAATACTAGGAAGAAATTCTTTACTGTGAGGGTGGTGAGATGCTGGAACAGGTTTCCCAGAGAAGTTGTGGATGCCTCATGCCTGGAAGTGTTCAATGCCAGGCTGGATGGGGCTTTGAGCAACCTGGTCTAGTGGATGATGTCCCTGCCCATGGCAGGGAGGTTAGAACTAGATGATCTTTAAGGTCGCTTCCAACCCAAACCATTCTTATGGTTCCGTGATTCCACAATTAATTTCAGAAAACTTGACGAGGCAAGCCACCCTTGCAGCACTGATTATAAATGCCCAAAATAAACAGAGCACCAAAACCACACCATTTTCCTCTACGTAGGAACATGTACTTTTCCGTATGAGGGTGAGAGGTGTGTGTGTATATGCATGTGACTAGATACCTATGTGCATGCAGACACCTATTTCCCACTAGGTAGCAGTCAAGGACTTGTGTGCAAGCTTTACAGCTTCATAAACTCAAATAGCTGATAGCCGCTTCTAAAGAAAGAGTTGACAGCTCCCACTGGGCCATCTCCCGTGCAAGAGCCTGTGGTCATCTCTGATTCTCTACCAGCTGTGCTGAGGCTTTGGTGCCCTGGGACATGCCTGACCTGGAGTAGCAGCCAAAATAGTCACCATGTGTTTAGCAGGCAGCTTGAGCAATGGCTTGGCTGCCTTGCATACAGAAGGGAGATCTCATTGAACATATGGGGAAAATTGGTGAATCCTTTTTGTACAGATCACTGGCAGCTGCTGTTTCACTCACCCAGCAACCTTCACCAGATTTGCTGAAGTTTTGAATGCTGTTTGCACAATGTTATATTTCTGGCAGAAATCCTTGGCAGAAATTGCATTTTCAAGGATGCCTCCTAAGCTCAGCATAAGAGTCTGAGGAGGAAAATGTTTTCTGTGGTGCTGGACAAGTGGCTTGTGTCCAGCCATGGACTGGAAGTGCCCAGTTTCCCTGTTATTGCACTGTTCCAAATTGAATGAACAGAATTAATGCTTTCCTAATTTTGTTCACAGATTCAGTCACCAAAGCTGGAGGAATACAATGGCTTCTGGCCCACAGATCCCTTCACGCCGTCTTTGAGGCTCACAGAGACCATTGCTGCATGTTTAAGCCAAGCCTTTAAGTTTGAATACACGGAGGGAAGGGTTGGAAGTATTTTTGCCCCTGAGGATTGTCCCATCCTATGCACTAACCTAGTGAGAGGGATTCTGAACATGATACAAATAACAATCAAAAAGTCGCAAAATGTTTATGAACTACAGGAGGTTTGTTTTTTCCATTCTGATTTTAATTTTATTCTCATTTTACTGTTACATAGTAACTTGTCTGTACATAAACTTCCCAGGCAATTTTCTATGATCTATGTATTGCTATTTCAAGTGGCAAGTTCATTGTGTTTAATCAATACTCACAGGCTGGGATTGAAGGCATCTGCCAAACCAGATACATCATCCAGGATGACAGCAAAACCAGCCGTGCCACCATTTCCAAAAGCAAGGACCTGACAGACTGCCAAGAGAAAGCAGTGAAGAACATGGGAATGGCATACATCCGCCCCTGCCCCACCTGCCCTCTGGTACGAGCAGCACGGAGCCCTCATGCCATGCTCAACCATAACCCACTGCCAAACACTTATGCATCGCACTGATGCTAGTAGGGCGTTTGGCTTGGCTGCGCTCAATTAACTACTGCCCATTCGTATTTGTGAGTGGGTCTCTTTCAATTCTAGAAAGCCAGAAACATTAAGGGAACGGTGATGTTCACTTACAAGATGAAGTACGATGACAGCGGGACCTTGATGACGTCTGCTACATCCAAGCAGGTGTACCAGATCTCGCCCTTCAATGAACCCAGTGGAGTAGCAGTCATGGAGGCAAAGTAGGTGCCATGTGTGCCCTTAGCATAGCTATGATTATCAGAGACAGAATGAGATGCCTGAAACATATTTAGTGTTGAACTGTGAGTTACCAAGAAGCATCTAGCCTACGGGCTGTGAAGGACCAAGGTGCGCTGTACATCCCTCAGGATCCCCATCCAGGTCCCATGCCCTGGTGTGTGGCTGTTTTGCTGGGCCACCTGAAACATTTGTCCAAAGTCTCAAAGACTTGTGTCCTTCACACAAACAGTGCCATTAAAAGCTACTGATGCATTTCTTTCTCTCCCTTGAAGACAAGAACTGTCTTTCATTGGCATTAAAAGGACTCCCATCCGTGCACCAAAAACTCAGCTGCAAAACCAGGGGAGTCTTCGTTATCATTTCTCAGGAGAGCTACTCCAGATGCCAATTCCTCTAGTAAGGATTAAAAATCCAGATGTACAGGTATTAGAGGCTTACTTGCCATACTCCCTCATTCCTTATAAGGTTAACAGGTCATCACATAATTATTTTAGACACAGATACTTCCAACTGTCTGTTTTTCCCCATAGTTAACAGAAACACTGCAGCAATTAGTTCAGAAAAACAAGGAAGGAGCCACTAAGGAAGCTTCAGCCAAGTTCTTACAAATGGTCCAGCTTTTTCGTATAGTGACCCTTGATCAAATTGAATCTTTGTGGGTGCGGTTTGCCAACGACCTTCCTCACAGGTAACTGTATTGCCTTCAGCCAGGATTTCTGATCAGACACATACTGGGCAATGGGGATAATGAATCCTCCTCTCCCTGGCAGGCACTGGTTCCTGAGTGCCATTTGCGCTGCTGGAGCTACTGATACATTCCGATTCCTGAAGCAAAAAATTCATGATGAGAAGCTGAACATCTGGGAAGCAACTGCAACTCTCCCTCTTGCCTTCCATTTTGTTACATCCAACAAGGAAACCCTAGAGGTTGCCTCTGTGAGTACAGGTCATTCTTCCTCCTATTTCCCTCTCATTCCTTTTTAAAGGCGAACTCACATGATTATAAGTCAAAGATGCAAGGTATTTCCTTCTAAATTTGTAAAATGCAAGGTATTAACAAAAATGGGGAACTCTTTAGAAAACATTTCCAAACACCTGTTGGCAAAAAATTTTAATAGCTTTGATATTTTATGTTAAAACCCCCCAAAAACTAAGAAAATTGCAACCGATTTCTTTTTGCCAAAATAATTTTTTAAAAGAAAAACAAACTCAATAAAATAATATCATGTAACCAAGTTCTGAAGGACATACAGTATAATTGGAGCTACTCTATTTACTTTTATTGTAGCTGACAACTAGCATTTGATTTAACTTCTGATAATATTTAGGAAAAATCCGAAGTACTTTTATCTCATTTATTTCTCAAATGTAATTTTCACTAAATACCAGCTCTAATTACTAGAAACATCAAACACTGCTACTTCTTTCTTCTGCAGACTTTTCTGACCTGTCCTCAAATCCAGAAAGCAACAATGCATCCAGTAATTGTTTACCTGGGATATGGTAGCATGGTAAATAAATACTGTGCTCAGTCTTCACTTTGTCCAAATGAACTTCTTCAGGTAGGTGACTCTCATTTCTTATTCATAAGAGGTGAAGGAATTTTTAAAATGCCCTAATTTAGCTCTCACACCACTAGCGATTAGGTAAGTTGCTGTTTAGATGCTTCACTCCTACCTGTGATTGCCTGCAAAATTGCAAAGACAGAGTGAAACAGTGAGCTAATGCCTTTGAAAAATCTAGTCTTAACATTTGAGCATTTCAAATGTAAGTGGTAAAAGTCCATGGGAATAATGGATTCTGTAAACAACCTGAAACTGAGTTTAGGTATGACAAATCTGGCATTAAAGCAAAATAATTACGATACTTCTACATTAGGTAGAGTGTACTTTAAAAATAATCTATTAAAAAGGCACTAGAGTGTGCATGTAAGCAAAGCTCTAGACATGCCATAAGCCAGGGCTTCCAACGAGGCACTGCTACTTAATTGCATATCACTGTCAGAAATCTTCAGGACATTGTCCTTGGACTATGCATTTCTGGCTCCTTAATCCAAAGGACCACAACACAGACATGGCCTGCTAGTGTTTGCATGTTTAAATCTTCCAAAAGAGAGTTTACAAAGCCAAGCCACCAGAAGGGTAATTTGTTTTTTCAGAACAGCAAAACTCTCTACGTAAACTTGCTTTTGCTATAGGAAGTGAAAAATATGCAAGTGTAATCCCGCAGATGTGCAGGGCCTGGGGGCTGCAGGCTGGCAGGGCTGGTGGAAGAGCCCCAGGGAATGACTGAACCCAGGGTCATCTTGGGGCTGCTCTTGAACTTTCAACAGGCTCTGGTGCAGGCATCCATCTAGGATTATCTCTTACACTTAGGCACAATTTAAAATCAGTTACAACACTGTGGAAGGAGAAAACCGAGTTTGCTTGTATGTTCCAAGTTTGGCATCCTGATAATGATGGTGATATTTTTCCTGAGAGAAAAATCTGAACTTCCTATGGCAATGCATATTTTTACACATTACTACAAGACTGTTACTTGGTAAGATTAACACTGTCTACTTTGTTTTCAGCCACTCCATGACCTTGCTACTGAAGCCACCAGCAAAGGTGATGCCAAAGCCATGGCCTTGGCCCTAAAAGCCATCGGCAATGCAGGACAGCCAGCCAGTATCAAACGCATCCTGAAGTTTTTGCCAACATTTTCCCCGGCTGCAGCTTCATTACCAAACAGAATTCATGTTGATGCTGTGCTGGCCTTGAGGAAAATTGCCAGAAAAGACCCTGCAAAAGTAACTGAAATTATTATTTAAACAAATGTCTTAGAGGATATGATTTGGGTTGACTGAGTGATTCGGGAATAATAAGGCCATCAGGTAGTGTTAGAAACTCTGGGCAGATTTCTCAGTTACTGGTCGTCTGCTTGTCCATGCTGCAAATTCCTGACATCACCCTGTTCTTGCTGATATCCTGGGAAAGAGGTTGCTTTAGTTGCTGTAACATTAAGCCCATTACTAGTGGCTTTTTCATCCAGTGCTGTTCACTGTCCACCCAGGAATATCTTCATTTTCCGTGAAGTCCTGTGCTCAAGTCTCTGTTTAGGGTTTTGTTCTCCATTCACTGCAGATCCCACATAAATAGTTTAGGAACCACTTCTCACTGAGAAGTTCTGAGGCACTCATAGGTTGTGTCTTCTTCCTCTAGGTAAGGGAGATCTCTCTCCAGGTCTTTAAGGACAATGCACTTGCTCCTAACGTCCGAATGGTGGCTTGTCTTGTCCTCTTCGAAACTAAGCCTGCTCTTCCAACTGTAACAGCTATGGCCAGCTCGCTGCTGATGGAGCCCAGTTTACAAGTAGCCAGTTTCACATATTCACACATGAAGGCTTTGGCAGTAGGCAGAATTCCACAGCTCTATAATCTGTAAGTAGAAGAAGAAATACGTTTTTTAGAAGCAAATGGTGATGTTTTTTTCTTGCAGTTTTTAAAGAATTTGGTCACAGTTGACTATCTTCATATGATTTTAACTCTTTATTACTCAGCTCTGCTGCTTGCAACATTGCCATTAAACTACTGAGCCCCAGACTTGACAGGCTGAGCTATCGTTACAGCAAAGTCATTCATGTCGGCGATTATTCCTGTGAGTAACAGGCACTCTGTTCACCGCTTCAGCTTGTGTAGCCAAATGCCTTTATTGTGTTCCATAATTTTCATCCAAAATCCATTCATGGTTTGTGAGTTTGCTGTGCTCTTGAAATAGAAAAAGGCAGAAGAACATCCTAACATGCAAAATTCCCTGAGAGTGTTCTACTACTCTCTGGATATCTGCTGGGGAAAGCTGCGTCCGCATATGGATTTAGGCTTCCTTCTTCAGCCACTGTGGTTGTGTTGACTCTGCCCTAGAATAAAGTTCTCCTCTTGAAGTTGCAAACTTGAGGACTTGTGGGACTGAATCCTGGAAAACCCCTTGTGATCTACTACAGTATGTACCTGAGGTGGATTACATGTACCAGACACCTTGGAGACCCTAACCAAAACCTCTGCTGTTTTTTATTCCTGTGGTAGCTGAATATGAGGCTGGTGCCATTTGGAGGGTTTATCTAATGAACAGTCCCAGCACCATGTTTCCATCTGATATAATTACAAAAGTAAGAGGATATTATGCAAATACTGCAACAGATATTATCGAGGTAAGTATTCCATTAAAACAGCCAGGTAGATGCAGGCCAGCTACAGATAGTATTAGTTGTTAAGCCACTTGGACTGTGATGTAGTGTTTAACTCCATCTCTGACTGTGAGGGTGGATATGGAAGAGAAAATCTAGATAATTATTATGATTTTACTCAGGTTTCTTTTATTTGGGCTTTCACCAAGGAACACATTCAGTGTAGGCATGAAAATCTAGGAGAGCAGAGGAAAGCTTACACAGCAGGAAATTCATCTGCCTACCTAAAGTCACATAGTATCTAGGGTATTTTGCCTAAGTACAGGGAAATAGCATCTGAAATTAAATTTCAGCCAGCAGTGCAGCCAGGGCAGCAAGAAGCTTCATGTAACAGCATGCAGGCATCACCCAGCTTCTTGGGTAAGTTTTGCAGCCTGAGATGAGCTTTGCACTGCCCTAAAATTATCCCTGCTGACTAACTCAGAGCTGGCTCAGCACATCCTCAGCATCTGCAGCCATAGCCTGCAGTCATATGCCAGATAGGCATAGCCCTACAAGTGCCATGGCTTCACAAAGTGTGTATTTAGAGCAGCCTCGGTGAGTGTAATACTAGGGACAAAGGCTTTCCTGGGTTTTCTTGTCTGTGGGCTGTGATGCCTGACTCTGTTTCCCACAGGTGGCCCTCCGGTCACAAAGCCTAAGCGAGCTTATCAGGAAGCAGGATATTCCCTTTGCGGAGTATGACACATACAAGACACTGAAGGAACTTGGTAAAACGGTATGTGTCTATGCGCCCTTCTGACCTGTTTGCAATACACAGTCCCTCCAGCACCGGAGCTGCATCACCTACCCACCCACCAAGACATCCCTTTGATTTTTCAGTGAGAAAGAAGTCAGTCATCCTCTTTGGTCACAGAAAGATGTACTTGCATTGTATTTATGCTGTGAACAGATGCCACCTTTTCACTCAGCATGTGCCAGGCCTTAATGTACAGTACAAAAGATACACAGTATGTGGTTGCTTCCCTCTTTTAAAATGATTATTGAATAAAATTTTTGGTCATGAGTCCTCAGGTGTTGCCCACTACTTTACAGCAGCAGAAATTACAGGGTCCTTACCTCATCTTTACATGGGAAAACTCTCACTGAAGTCAGTTATGCAACATAAGAAAGGCTACACTGGTTCAGACCTGTAAGATGTCCATTAGGTTTTTGGCTGAGGAACGATGGTTAGCATCCTTCCAGTGGGATCTACTCTGCTGACACGTTAATATATTTTAACTAACATTATTTGCTTCTTCCCTTTCTCCCCATTTCTCCTTAACACCACAGCTTCTGGGATGGAAAGAACTGCCTTCTGAAGACCCACTGGTGTCCACTTATGTCAAAGTATTGGGCCAAGAGATCGCCTTTGTTGACATTGATAAAGATGCCATTCAGCAGACCATGAAGGTACTGACAAGGCTGTTGTCTTTTTTCTCTGCAATGCTGAATAATTTCCCTTCCCTGATTCTTCTTACCTACTTACCTAAGCTATTTCTCTTTTTCAGAGCCTAACTGGATCATCAAACTGGCAGCCAGTGGTGAAAAAAGTAGTCGAAGAAGTCCAGCGAGGCATTTCAGGCCAATGGACTCTGCCAGCAATGATGGGCGAGCTGCGGCATGTTGTCCCGACAATGGTTGGCTTTCCTCTGGAGATGAGTCTGTGCGGCACCACGCTGGCCCAGGCTGCGGCCAATGGTGAGCTTGGGACACCAAACTGAGCAGTTTCCCCACAATAACTGTGGGTCCTATCCTTCTGCTGAAATTAAATTCCTCTGTAATCTATAATCTTGAAAAAGACTCTTCTAATGTGGAAACATTAGTGTTCAGCTACCTCTAAAGGGTTTGAGAAGTAATTACTATGTTTCACTTGGGACATATTTGCATAACTCTGGTTTGGAGGAGCAATCTTTAAATAATCACGTAAACCATTTCAAAATGTAAAAGCACTGCCCATGTGTTAACTACTACACTTATTGAAAACATTGTATTGCCAGCATTTAGTGTTTCTCTGTTCATATAATTCCTGTCTGTCTTTTGCAGTGGATATACAGATATCGCCACCATTATCTGACAATTTCAGACTTTCACAGTTGTTGGAAACCAACGTGGATATTCATGCTGACATCAAGCCGAAGTAAAAACAACATGTATTTTCACATAGACACGCACAAGCATTTATATTTACATTTTAAATAGACACCTGATCACATGTTGCTATATAGGGGTCTTCCTTGTCCCAAATTTAGGATCCCTGTGCTAGTCCAGAGCAGTGAAGTTGTGAGAAACCAACACAAACACCTGATTCTTTACGACCCTGCAAACGTAGCAATGTGCACTGTATCCCACAGGATACAATTCTGCCATTGCTAAAAATGCTCACATGTGTACCTGCTCAGTGACTAAAGATACCAAGCTATGCAGATGTATTTGCTAATGTATGGACAGGTTTTTACAATTTTAACATAGAATCACATCACCACCTGGCAGAAGCCGAGGGGATTTCAAGGGGAAAAGGGCAATGCTTCTGGAACTGCAAAAGCAACAGTACTAATAATTATAATAGTAATAATGGTAGTATACTAATAATTATAATAGTAATAATGGTAGTACTAATAGTTATAATAGTAATAATGGTAGTAATAATAATAGCAACAACAATAATAAACTAGGCACAATCTGAAGCTAGAAGATTCTGGTGTTAGCTTGTCCTCAAGCAACGTGTCAGTGACAGAGCAGTGAGAGGGTCTGCATTAGCTTTTCTCATCAGATAAATCCCATCACTTTTTCCAGTGATACTTCAGCTTTTTTTTATCGTGTTGTAATACATCTCTTCATCCAACAGTAGTGGCTCTTACAGAATAAGAGAAACAGAACAGCGTGAAAATGTAACTTTGCATTTCAAAGTTAAATATGTGCATATTAATCTGTAATTATGCATGTTTTTATTTCCACTCTTTCAGGGCTTACTTTCATATGATTGCAATGATGGGAATTAATACACAGTACTTCCAAAGTGGTCTTGAATTTCATGCAGAGTTCAGTGCCAACACTACAATGAAATTTGATGCCAGGATAAATATGAAAGAGAAAAATTTGAAGATTGAAACTCCTCCCTGCTGTCAGGAGGTTGAGCTTGCAGCTGTGAGGTACAGAAGAGCTGGTTGCATTTTGCTTGTTATGCATTACTGATTGTGACCTCCCTGATATAAAATGAACATGCAACTCCTTGTTAGGCTCGGCCGTACCTTGGCAGCCACATAAAGCTTAGTAATGTCTTTTTTGCACCAGCAAAGCCAGGTAAGCAAAATCAGAAGATGTTACTTGTGTGCCACTTATCACCTCCACAGGAGTGAATTTTATGCTATTTCAAGGAACATGGATGAAGCAGATTCCGAAAAGAAATCCCAGCTTCTCCCTAAAGGAGAAGTACCAACTATCTCTGACCAGCCATTTCAGCCATCAGAAAGATCTTCAAGACCTGGCAGCTGGAAGGTAGGAAGGCCTCTCACCATCCGTACTGCAGACAGGTAGAGAACCGGCAGCTCCTCAGGGGGGCTGAACATCCCCGGCAGAGCAGCTGCCTAACCAGATCTCACACACAGTGAGATTCAACAAGTGCCTGACATATCCCACACCAAGCCTAATGTAAGTCCCCGTGGGTTCAAGCTGTGATCATTCACAGTCTGCTCACTCTCAGCATCTCACGCAGGCAGGGTTGCTTTGACGGTTTGCTATTTCTTTACAGTCATGAGTGTGTGAAATTCATACCTTTTGTACAATATCACTTTTTTTTTTTTCTGAGCCAGAGCAATGTGGGAAAGATGGCTCTTGGGCAGGATATATATTTTTCTTCCCAAATCCTGAGGTAATCTCTGCAGCGAAAGCCCATTCTCTCATGTGCTTTTCAGCTTCTGAGGCTGACATGGGAACATCACATTGATGCTCCCGCTTCTAGGTTGACTTGCAACAGGAGTGCTAGTAGCCCAAAACTGATGCAGAGAAATAGCCGCTCCAAAGAGCCATGCAGGTTCTCACCGGGAAGTGTGTTTGTGAAACACTGCCTGGGAAAGGCTGGGCAGAAGAGTTGTTCTCTTTCACAGAGCACTTTGGAGGACACCCCACTGCTTCCAGTGTTTGCATCTCCGATTTTTACGCAGCACTTCCTTACTTAGGCAGGACCGTCATAATTCTCTTTATTAATAGGAGGAAAGATTTTAGGATTTGTGACAATTTTTTTGTGGAAAATACCTTTATTTGCCATATTTTTTGTTTAATGCAGCAAAACAACATTCCTAGTGTGATATCCAAAGGATACCAGCAAGGTTCAGAAGAGGCACGCCAGCACAGAGTAGGAGGAAGATTTTACACACGCACCTTCTGTAGAAAATTTGAGAGTTTTGGATGCTCTGCTTGTCTCAGCCTGAAGTCAAGAAATTCGGCTTTCTTAAGAAATACCTATCTGCACAAACTAGTTGGAGAACTTGAAGGCAAAATAGTTTTAAAGCCAGGTACAGTCATGATAATAAGCTTTTCTGTCAACCTCTGTGAATGCTCCCCAAGCAGCACAATGGAATGTAAGTATCTTGACTTTAGTTCATGCAGATGCTGATATTGACAAAATACAGCTGGAGATTCAGGCAGGATCCAAAGCAGCTTCCAAAATAATTGATGTAGCAAGCTCAGGGTCTAAGGAAGAGGAGGAGACATCTCCATATGAGGACATTAAAACTAAACTGAAGAAGATTCTAGGCATTGAACATGTGTTCAAGGTAAGAGACTTTAAACACTGGACATGGAAATATTTTCGAATAAATGAAGACAAGGGTTTCCAGTGTGGAAAACTGGTATGGGAAAGCAAGGATTTTGGCTGGGATGAATGGGTCTGGGTGAGTTCTGGTGCAGCACGCGGGGCCTGTGGCGAGCAGCTCGTCTGCCCACCCAGATAAAAGTTACAGAACAAGTTATAAATTCATAATGCTTTGAACTGTTTTTGGAGGTCGCAAATAAAACACGGCACCGTAAGAAACGCGTTCACAGAACAGAAAAGTCTGCGGCGGATACAAACCTCTGGGCAGTGCCCAGAGCAACCCCCCTCTCCAGCTCATCCTCTTCTTCCACTACTTCCTCTGCTGCTGCTACAGAGCCTGGAAATGAACACAAGAAAGATGAAATAAGGCAATCTAGAAAGAAGCGTGGCAGCAGCAGCAAGAGCAGGAGAAGCAGCAGCAGTGTCAGCTCTGCTAGCAGCAAAATCTGCAGCAGCAGTGGAGAAGACCACTCTGGAGACAGGCACTGCAGAGGAGACAGTGAATATTCCAAGCAACAGGTAATTCACCTAGGCTGGAACTTTTTATTTCTTGTAGTGAATGTTTTTGTACATCAGGAAATTGTGCCCATTAAGCAGGGACCAAAGAAAGAGAAAACACACTGTTGAGGGTGGCTGCTTGCTGCAGGATGGACAAGGTAACCACTGAGTAGAGCTTTTCTCCCTTTCTAACCTCTCTGGTTCTCTGAAGCATTTCAGTTCAGAAATTTCACCTTTCAGAGATTCCAGTTTAAAAAATGTAATTTTGTTTTGCCTTTTTTCCATACTCAATACTGAAGTTTTTAATGCATTTGTCAAAAGTTAGTTCTTTGTCTTCTCTTAGATTTTCTTACATACTATTTCCACAGGCAAATCTACCTGTTTACCAGTTTTGGTTCGAGCCAGCAGATGAACAGGTACATTTACTGATTATACTGTGTGTGAGCCTACAACTGCCCTCACTAGAGCTTAGTTCTCTGAGAATAAATATATGAGAAACTAATTCTGCAACAACTTCCAATGGTAAACAACTTGATTCAAAATGATTCTCTTAGCAGGACTCAGGAAGGGAAGTCCTGAACAGCAGCATCAGCTCCTCCTCTTCTTCAGCTAGTGATGAAGGCATCTCTAGAGACATCTCTCAGGTGAGTGTCTTAATCCACAAGAAAAACATTTACTTTGGATTTCTAGTTATTGTATGTTTGTAACAGAATAGGAAAAACATGGTGGATTAGCATATTACACAGAAAGAAAATTAATTGTTCCCTGTTTTAGAAAGGTGACTACATTGGTTAGCCATTGAATGTTTTTTAATACTCACTCAACACACTTTTTAAATGAAACTTGAATGTACTGCTGTATATGTTGACATGTGTGTTATCCAGTAAATAATTCACTATAAAAATAAGAAGTGCTGACCTGCTTGATCAGAAACTGGTTTCAGGTATATCTTTTATTGCATAACTCTGTAGAAGTTCAGGACTTGACCCTGCTACTCTGTTGTTTGTTAGGTCTTCACTAACAAGTAATTCTGTTCATGTTAGCAGGACCATACAAGGCCTTTGAAAAGTCCTTGATTTTGCAGTAATCCTCCAACTTTGGGGGCAATCCAGGTGTTTATTTAGGAATGACTGCATGGTACGTAGTTAATGGTACCTGGTCCTTCTGTAAGAACTATTGTAAGAACTGGTAGAATCTGCAGCAGACTTCATTAAAGGAGAATTTCAGGCATTTCAGACAATGACGTCCATGCCTATGAAATAATAAACCTTACTTTGCTGAGGCAGCCCCTCTGCACCAGCAGCTCCCAGTTGTTAGTGCAAGTAGCTTGTGGAAAAAATGCAATTAGATCTACCTTCTCCCCCACCCATTTCCATGTAACTTGAAATCACCTCTTGTCCATCTTTTCACCACATCATTACTTCCCTGAACTCTGCCCAGCCTACCTCCTTCCTCTGCCACAGCCTTGCTCTTTCCCTATTTCCCCCTAAGACCTCACCAGCTCCGTCTCACCTAATCCTTCTGTGGGTATCTGTCACTTGGACCTGGCAGCACAGGGTGGACCTGCTGCCCCACAGCTCATCTCACCTGCAGCTCTCTCCTGGCCGGGTGGGAACTCCTGCCCCACAGCTCAGGTTGGGCAGTCATGGTCAGAGCATATGCTGCTGCTGGCCATGAGACCTGGACTTTGAATGGGGCCATGTGCTGCTCCTTGCGTAAGTACCACACTTTGGACTGCACTAAACAGATCCCTCTGTCAGCACAAATTATCATGGTTTTAAACAGGTGGTTAAATGAATTTTGTCAAAAAGACTATTAGCTAAACTACAGGTTGGTAAGGGAGCAGTGTTGAGTTGGGTACTATTGGTTCTTTATGCAGTAGGGTCCTACTCCATACTTCCTTTTGTTACACTGAAATTACAAAAAGATTCCCAGCACTACTGTTTTACTTACAAAGTTTGCAACAGCCCTCCCTTGAAAGACTGTGGCAAAAACTACATGTGGCAAAACTACACATGAACTGAATAGATCGAGCGATGATCAACGAGGCTGTCCCATACTTCACATTAAAAGACTTTTTGAATGAAATTTTTCCTTTACAAATACTTCTTATCTGTGGTTTTGATGTAGTAATTTTAATGCTTCATTTATGTCTTTGGTCTGTATTTCCTCTCTACTGACTTAAGCCTAAATTCCTGGGAGACAGCAAGGCACCAATACTGGCTGCAGTCCTTCGTGCCATCCACAGAAACGAGCAGCCGACGGGATTACAGCTTGTACTGTACACTGACGCACAGCCCACGAGATCAAGGATACAGGTGTTTGTTTCAAGCATCACAGGATCAAGTAGATGGAAACTCTGGGCTGATGCTTCAGTTATAAATTCCCATAAAGTATCGGTAAGTTTAAAATAACTATCAGCTCAAATATAAATGAAATAGAATGATCTTACTATGTTTTATACAAAAATATATACATTCCCCTCTACTAGGGTTCTCTTAAATGGGGTAAAGATTGCCAGGACTACCAGATTGCTACTCAGATTGCAACAGGGCAATTTGCTGCTTATCCAGCTGTGCAGATGAAGCTGGAGTGGCCAAAAGTACCTTCAATAGTCCGAACGACCGCACGATGGTGAGATTTTACTTCAGTTTTTGAAAAGTTCACCTGTGTCAATGCTCCATATAATTACAGATTCAGTTCTGCAATTTCAATTAATCAGTATGATGTTATAAAATCAGATCACACGTGCCTGTTTTTCCTATGTATTCATTCTCTCAAAGCACAGTGCATTTTAGTTTGCAGGAAACTTGCTTGAAACAAACGGGATTATGAGATTCACCTAATCTAATGCAGACTTTTAATTTAAAGTGCCTGAATTAAGAAACTGGTCTCCTGGTGTTCCCTAATTGATGGAGGCTCAGAGCAGAAGCCTAACCTTGGTTCTCTGAAGGAGTCTGTCTCTTACTGACTGTCCAGGGAGATTAATTTCCTAAAGAAATTACCTTACCTGCAGCTTCTGAAGAAGGTGATACAAACACTGCCCATAAGGCTTACTGCACACTACATAGCAAATGTTGTGTGATGCTCAGTATAAGAAAACTGTAACTACTGGATTCAGTTCACATGTGTCTATCCATATACATATAATATCTATTGTATTCATTCATTCATTGCATCAATGCTTTTGCCCACAATAACATATAGATCCATATTAAAGCCTTATCTTTTTTTCATAGCACTACCAAAATAAAGACATACAACATCTCTGTTATTTAAATATGCGTGCAATGCAAGCTTTCACATTAAAGGCATACAGGTCATTTGGTTAATAAATGTCTACTGAAGAGGATAATTTTTTATATTAGATTGAATTACCTGAAGTGCTGTTACCTGCCCGTATTAGAGGGGGTGAAATCATCCAATCGACTAGCCTGGAGCAAAGCCACAAAACTCAGCTTTTTTCCTGCTCTGAGACTATGCCTTTTTTCAGAGGAATATTTTCTATATTTCTCTATTTGAGTCCCAAGCCTGTAAGGGAATCCAGTCATAGAGATCCCTCTGTCAATTCATTGACCATCTTAGTGTGTGAAAGATCCTTATTAAAAGTTACCGCTGCAGGACTGGCACATTAATATGAGGTCATGTATTTTTTAGCATGTTAGTATTTTAGCTTTTATGTAATTGGTGCCTATTTTAAATTCTGAATGTGCTTACAACAAGTTAGCTATACTTTTCTTCTCATATCACTCTGCTATTCAGTCTCTTGAAGTGTTTCGCCCATAAACAGCTAAAAACTGACTGCCCTTCCTCCCATACCCAACACCGTGTATGAGCAAACCCTGATACCAAACACATCTAACACAGAATGCGTATTGCTTTATGGGAGTATTTTAGTGTGAACAAACAATAACCTTTCTTTTCCAAGACAGATCCTGTTAATTACTCGCTTCCTTTTCCAGGTTCTACTCCTTTCTTCCAGGAGCTGCATATGCGCTTGGGTATTTCCAAAGGCAACGGCATGGTCCCTCGCACCAGGCAACCTTGGTTATGGCTCTGACATCTCCGAGAACCTTTGATGTGGTCCTCAAGCTACCTGAGGTAACTATTTCCGCTATCTTATCCTGGTGCATTCAAAACCTATGAAATTGAAGGTTAATAGCTTTTTTAAACCACAGATTTTATTTATTTTTTTTTTATTAAACTGTACAGAAGCTCCCATCACAAGGACATTATATCCACACAGTTAGTTCTGTTATGAGAATATCTTACAGCACATTTCTTTGTCTTCTGTAACATGCAACCACATGAAATAAGAAACAGGTTACAAAACAACCACCATGACTGATAGCACTTTAACAATAATTTATTAAAAAGACCACTCCTCCCTAAATCTTTAGGAAGAGGATAGGTTCTCCTGTGTCCTGGAAAAGATAATAAAATCAGGTTGTAGAGAAGCATGACGGCCTAATAGCAGCCCTCAATGTATAGGCAAGGAGAAGGTATGCATCTCAGGTACACAAACTGTTCAGACTGTTCAGCAAATGTGATGCACAACTCCCCCAAAAGCTGCAATCTGCTGAATATCAAACTTCGTTTATGGCACTGCTATTCTATAGGTTGCAAATGTGCCAAACTGTAGAGCTCTTTCATGCTGTGTACAGAGGTCTTGATTTCTTATTAGCTCTGACCTAAATCTAGATTCTAATTTAGATTTCAGTCAGCACAGTCCTCTCTGAGCATTATAGGAAAATGCTATTTCATCTCTACACTGTATTTTGCATTTACATTCATGTTTGGTTTCTGACTGATTTTCAGCTCACAATTTACAACAGAGCCATCAGGCTTCCCCTGCCATTCCCTTCAAGTCAAGGTACATCGATTTCAACACTACCGTCTCCTGACTGGAACATCTTTTCTCAAGCAACACTTTCCATCATTGAAAACCTTAAAGGTTAGCAATTAACTGCACAAGCACTGATTAACTTCACAAATTTTGTAAAAATGATATATACTTTTGACATAACTTGAAACTACTTCACATTCAATTAAAAAATCAGTTGGACTTCAGATAGAAATAAACACATCTGTATGAAGATCTGTGAGGCTGCAAAGACGTAAAGAAAAGGAAACATATTAGTAAGATTAAATAGTCAGTTCCATGCTAAGTAGTGATTCCAAATGCATCCATTTCAGCTTCACTGCAGACATTACTCATGAAGAAAAGAATATTACAAAATTTATGAGAGGGACACCTAAGTGACCTCAGATTTGGGGTACTCTGCTTGATTAGTGCTGTTATGTAGAAGCTAAACCAGCTTCAAAAGTATAGCCATTAATTTCACCTCCTGCACTTGATTGTGAACAGATTATTTTTTCATTAATGCTGTATTAAGAGCTGATCACGTTATACTTACTTAGGCTAAATTTTAAATGGAAAAGCTTTATGTAATCCTGGGACAAGGAGTCACCTTTTGCTTGAAATCAGTGGGCTAATATCATACCTATGCACATTTCCTTAGTAAATACCAAAACTAGTCTGTATTAATTAAAGTTGCTGTAAAATAATTTCTAATGAGAGCTGGCAGGATTTTCAACAAAATAACATCACAATGAAAAAGGGAAAAGTTCACTCTTGTGTGGCTTTGTTTTTCCTCCTCCTGTTCTAACCGTTTCTAATCCTGGTTATGACTCAACAAATGTAGCAACATTTTAGTGAATTTCCTCTTGTGTTAATGATATCTGAATTGTCAACAACATCTGAGAAATTATTTTGACTACAACGATGTCACAAAAACCCAAAGGCCACAAACAGAGAGTTGCACCAGCACCATGTGTGAGCAGAATTTATCTCTCACAATGACTGAATCATGAGTGGGTTGTGCTGCTGTCTGAGGACTTGCAAAATTTTGCTTCCATGTTACTACAAATCCAGTATTTCATCTGAAAGAATCATTTTGCTCTTACGTGGGAATAGGTAAAAGAACAAAACGGTCTTTTTAAAAAACTTTACAAATCTAAAATAGAATAACTGTCTCATATAAAGTATAAAAGTATTTATTTTATTTTTCAGCTAGTTGTTCAGTTTTCCAAAATACAATCACAACCTTCAATGGAGTTGCATTTAACTATTCGATGCCCACAAATTGCTACCATGTCTTGGTGCAGGACTGTAGTCCAGAACTGAAATTCCTGGTGATGATGAAAAGACTTGAAGAGTCTGCTGATCTTACAGCAATAAACGTCAGACTCGCCAGCCAGTAAGTAGCTGCAAACAATGACGAATAGATGTCGACCTGAGTATGCTATTAATGTGAAGATCAGATTGTTAAGGCAGATTGGTGCTAGCATAAGACTCATGCAAAAATTACTGATGTAGATGGAAAGATTTGTAGGAGTGTCACTGGAATTTGGGAGTTTGTCTTTCAAAAGTGCTTCTGAAACATATCTGAGGTTCACAGTAACCTAAAATCTACTTCCCAAAATTCTTGATTAATTTGTTAGCATTTAACCATCTAATTTCACTTCTTAGTAATTAGGTAGACATATAAACTATAAATCCAAAAAGGACTATTGCAACCATTTAGTCTGGCCTCCTACACTAAGCCAACAATTAGAACTAATTAGCACCCACCATCATCTCAGCAGAGATGCTGAGAAGTGGACATAGCTAAAAAGGGAATTACTTATCCCAGATTAGAAGCACTCTCTTAAGTCATCCCTTAGTTGGTGCATAATGTTCTAATCTGTTTGAAATTAACTTAAGACACTTTGTTTCATCTTGGAGCAATCACCTCTGCCACCACAGGTTCTTCTTTAAAACTATTATCTGATACTCTAAATTGTATGGGATTATGCATACCAAAATCGTTGTAGGAAGTATTCTTCAAAGCCCACAAATAGGCTTTGATCTGTAAGGTTTCATTACAAGCAATTATTTATTTCTGAAAATTGTGTGCCTAACTCCTATAATGTTAGAGAAACAGAGAGAAACTAGTACTGCCTGCACCTGTTCTGTGAAGAACAGAAGGATGCTTGTTTTATAGACTGTATCTTTTGTGATAAAGACATTCCTCGTCACTGTATCATTCCCGGTCATTTCACACAACTGTTTGGATGTGCTTTTGATGTGCCTGAGCTTCATATTTCTTCATTAGAGCAAACACTGCTCTGAAGAAAACACTACAATGCACAGACTGTAAGAGAACTGCTGTAGGGAATACAATCTTCCTTTGAAATGTAAAGTAACTTCAATTTATGCGAACATAAGAGCAATGATATTGTTCTGCAGCAAGGTCCCTGTAGTCTGGTGTCTTCCTGCCTGAACCATGGCCACAAGCAGGCACTCAGAGATGCATAAAGCCGGGGGAAGGTGTATTGTGAGCACTCCTCCTGGCACACTTCCCTGGGTGCTCTCAATTTTCCTCCCAAAGGGTAGCAGGTGCTACCAGAATACCAGAATGATATGGACATCCTGCAGTGTTGCTTCTACCAGGACTAGAAACTGGGAGCTGGGTAGGGCGAAGGAGAAGCATTTGTTTATATTAATTTCCTTTACTTAAAGTGAGGTTGACATGTATGTTTCCAATGGACTCATCCAGTTGAAGATTAATGGTGTTCAAGCCCCAACAGATGTTCCATACACATCCAATTCTGGTAAGAGGCTCATGTTTGTATTTCATTTAATCTTTTCTGATCTTTTGAAGAAGGAGAGGATGTGATCCTGCAAGCACCTCTCAAGATAAAGGTCATTCTAATTTGAGAAACAATTAGACCATTTTAACATACCTTCATGCTAGCTTTCATAGGGGGTGGCAAGAAAGGTGAACAAAGAAGATGTTGATCCTCTGCATCTTAGCACAAATCAAATAATGCAGCGCTGTGGTAGCTTGTGCTGATGGCAGAGACCCACAGAACAAGCATCTAGATGTCCCTCTGTCCATGGCCACCTTTGTGACAGGGCTTTGGCTTGTCCAGGCCAGGGAGCAGTACAGTCTTTCTCATTTCTCCCATGTCTTCCAAGACACATTAGAGCCTCCATTAAGTCCCCAGGAATTGAACAAGCGGTTCAGGTTGGACCCAAATCAATAACTTCCTTTTAAAAGAAATCCTTTTTTGCTTTTTTGTTGCAGATGCAAGCATGTTGATCAGCAGCAAAAAGGAAGGCCTGTCACTAAAAGCCCCGGATTATGGCATAGATAAATTATATTATGATGGGCATAGAGTTGAGGTATTTTTAAAATTATTTTCAGTGCTTTTATTTTTAGAAGAAAAACATTTAAGCGCAACTTTTCTTTATTTCCACAAAGATTCAGGTTGCTTTCTGGATGGCTGGAAAAACATGTGGTATTTGTGGAAAATACGATGCTGAGAAAGAAAGGGAATATCAAATGCCCAGCGGATATTTAGCTAAAGATGCAGTGAGTTTTGGTCAGTCCTGGATCATCTCTGAAGACCCCTGTGTAGGAGGTACTAAGATTGTAACATATACAAATGCCATTGCCTTTGTCTAATTAATTAGTCACATGAATAGATTATTTGTATTAATTGTAGAACAATCATCTTATTTTTCACTATTTTTCTGATTAGTGGCCGCAGACTAAAGAAACCCTGTTTTTTCTGAGTTTGGTAGTTCACTGCAAGTTCTGATTTTGTGGCTTTTTTACATGAACTTCCTATGCACTATGTAGTTACTTGATGTTTGTGTGTTCCAGGTAAAATTACAAACTTTAAAATCCCTAGGATGATAAATAAGGATGAAAAGTAGGTGGTTTGACTGTTGACAGAAGACATTTTATGTCATCCTCAATAGTTTCATTCTTTATTTCCATCTCAGGCTTATAGTTTCCCAGAAAAAAAATTAACATCTAGTCCTGGCTATCAAACCAGAGGGCATTTGAGGTGGGAAATACCTGCTTTAATTTCCTCCTTCATCCTGAAGATGAAAATCTGAAACCTTCAGCCTTGGAATGTTTGTTCTTACCATCCAGGTCCCATATAAAAACAGCAACACAAATGTATTGATAACATCAGGGTATACATATTGTGTGGAACTCAACCCTCTCTACACATGGCGGCATTTTTTGAAATATATTCTTAGATCAAGCTCCCCTGGGAGAACTGGTCCAAGAAAGGATGGACAACAGAGAACTAAGGACTAAGCTACCCAGCTATGGCAAGGCAGGTGTGATGCTAAGCACAGTGTAGAAGTAGATATACAAATGTCTAAGTGCTGTCCTAGTTTGGGTAAAGTTGAGCGTCAGTCGGCCAAGGTTTTCACATGTATCTTCTTGGATTTGGACATCTGTGTCCCACCTAAATCCTGTTTGTCACGCCTCTGTCCCTGGGACTGTGTCCCACAAGTGCCTGATTTTCTCCCAGACTAAGCCAGGAAACTGACTCACTTCAGTCAGGTAAGTTTCATGGAGCTTGTGTCACTTGGTCCATTTGTTCTTCTTAGCTGTTGCTAATTCTACAAATTAAGTCCAAAAAGTTATTTATGTAAATTCTGCAGGTGCTTTAAAAGAATTCATGTTTTATAGCTTGTAAACTGCAGCGCAAATTTGTCAAAATCGAGAAGACAGTTGCATTTGAGAAGAAGGCAGCAAAATGCTTCTCCGTGGAGCCAGTTCTACGCTGCGTAGAAGGCTGTTCAGCAACCAGAAGCATCCCAGTCTCCGTGGGCTTCCACTGTGTACCAGCTGGTGAGCCTGCAGAGCGGGTACCTGCGCGCCACACCGCCGGGACGCCTGACTGTGACTGTGGGAAAAACCCTGAGGTTGACCAGCCAGCAGGGTACGTACCTTGCTGTATAAAAAACCCCTCACACGGCCTCCTTTTGTTCATTTACAGACTCCGCTCTCAACGTGGAAGGGCAGGTCCGGCTAGACCAGAAATCCGAGGACATCGTGAGCACAGTTTCTGCCCATTCGGCGTGTTCCTGCCAACAACAGCCGTGCCCCGCCTGAGCCGCGCCTCGGGGGATCCAGCCCTTCTGGGTGTCCCGGCCGGGCGGCCTGCGGGGCTGCGGGCGCGGCTGCCCGGGACAGCGAGGATAGGGCCCCGGCCCCTCAGGAGACCGTCCCTCTCTAGAGAGCTTGAAAATAATTCCGGGTCTGACCTTTAATAAACCGTTGCTCTTTAAAAGCGCTCACGCCGGATCCTTTCTCACCGAGCCAGCG
>VZZY01015705.1:408114-433878 GCA_013400335.1 Eurystomus gularis
CGTGCGGGCCGGCGGCGCGCAGGGAGGGCCGCGGGCGGGCCGCTCCACCGAGACACCCGCCATCGGCCTTCCGAGAGACGCGTGGGGAGTAATCGTCCTGCCGAGACGTGCTCGGAGCTAACGAGGGCGCTTCCTACCCCTTTTCCAGGTCTTCGTGTTCGATGTGGGAAAGGAAGCCTGGAAATTCTATGACTGGTCAAAAATCACAACAGTGGCAGCCTTCGGAAAGTACGACCCTGAGCTCGTGTGCTACGCGCACTCGAAAGGCTCCAGGGTAGTACTGAAAGGTTGGTTACATTGCGAAAATGTGGGTGTTTGTGGGAGACGTGAATGAGAACATAACGGCCATAGGGCTATAATACCTTGACATTCCACAATCACTTGTATGCAGAGCATTAAAAATCAGTAAGAGGATTAATTAATAAGGGGATAATGCACACAGGACTATAATGCCGTGACATTGTGCTTGTGCTGGTGTTCAGGGTATTAAAACCAGCAGCGGCTTCTGCCACAGTAATAACAAAACTGTTCCAGTGACATCTAAATAAAAGTTCTCTGATGGGGAACATCACAGCTAGGGAGGAACAGGGAGGAAGGGAAAGGCCTGTAGAAGATATTTGTTTGGGTCTGTCTTCTGGATACTATGTGCAGTATCCTAAAAGACAGGGAGGGGATTTACAGTAATTTTTAGTATTTTTCACTTAAATAAGTCCCTCTGCATTAGGAAGTGGTTGAGTTTTAAAACATGACTGCCTGGGTACCCTGTGCGGGTACAAAGGCTGATTATAAAGACAAAGTCTATGACAGCTTACATGATGTAATCAAGTTTTGGCTCTGTTGAGGCAAAAACGTAATCCAAGACCAGGATGTGGAAAACAACAAAGGTTAAACATAAAAGTATGTCTGTCTAAACAGAAAGACACAGGCCCTCTGGCTCCCTGGCAACACATTGATTTCAAGAAAGGTAGTTTACAGTAGCAAAAAAGAATATTAAGCAGAAGGAAGGAGACTAAAATTACAGAAAAAAATCTGAAATCAATGCTGCTGTCTCAAAGAACCTTGGCAGTCTCTTCTGGGGTGGGATGTCAAAATTATACTTGGAAAAAAAAGTGAACTCCTTTGTGTTTTACCAGTACAAATGTGTGGATTTTTAATTTTGTGGTTATTTTTGTTGCTTAAGTAAAGACAAAATTTTCCTTTTCACTACTACTGTGGTGCAAATACGTGTTAACTCTTGAAGGCCTCTTGTCTAGGTGATGTACCTCTTAAGGAAGTTGTCGATCCCGCTAAAAGAGCGGCGTGGATATCCCAACAGGTGGACCTTGCAAAGAAACAGTATATGGATGGAATTAACATTGATATAGAGCAAGAAGTTAATGAAACCTCCCCTGAGTATTATGCATTAACAGAACTTGTTAAAGAAACTACAGATACTTTTCACAGAGAAATACCGGGATCACAGGTAGTAATAATGCACTTAATACAAACGTTAAGTTTGACTTTAGGAAATGCAAAGAATTTTGAAAATTCTGTTTACCATATAAATATGAAAGAATTTATGCAGCTCTAAAGCATGACAGTCTCATGAATGGTTAATTATGAATGTTAGCCATGGTACGCTCTCATAAGAATCTTTCTTTTTGACTTGTATGAAGTTAAATAGAAGATGAGTTGCACTGAGATTTGGGAATACAGTTGGGTGAGCTGGAAGTTATTAGTACAGCTTAATGAATCTTTGCAAGTAGGGCAAATACAGCCTTCTGGTACAAAAGCTTGACAATGTTTTGGCAAACCCATCACTGAAGTTTTAAAAATTTCCATCGCACTTCATATTTTTGATCAGATGGTTTTCATGTTATAGAATCATAGAATCATGTAGGTTGGAAAAGACCTCTAGGATCATCAAGTCCAGCCTTTGTCCAACATCTCCTTGACCCCTAGACCCCTTGACCCCTCAAAGCACCACATCTACTCATTTTTTGAACACCTCCAGGGATGGTGACTCCACATCTTCCCTGGGCCAGGTTAGGCCTGTTCCAATGCCTAATCCCTCTCTCACTAAAGAACTTCTTCCTAATATCCAATCTAAACCTCTTCTCATGCAACTTCAGGCCATTACCTCTTGTCCCGTCATATTCATGTTTGTTTTATCAGCTGAGCAGCTTCTCCTGTAGTTTGTTAGTATCACGATGTGCTAAACACACCACAGCATTTGAGAAATACTGTCTTTGAAAGTTACAGCTATTTTTAAAGGAAAAGCAGGAGTGCCCATGTGCCATACGTGATACTAACCTGTGCGTTTTTCCTTCAGGTAACATTTGATGTGGCTTGGTCTCCAGCATGCATAGATAACAGGTGCTACAACTACACTGCGATTGCAGATGCCTGTGACTTCTTATTTGTGATGTCGTATGATGAACAGAGCCAGATCTGGACAGACTGTATTGCAAAAGCCAATGCTCCTTACCTGCAGACTTTAGTTGGTGAGGACAAAACAACTCCCCAGGAATCAGAACCTCTCCAGTTCCCATTTGTTCACATGAACAGACGGAAAAGATTGCCTTTTCTTAGACAAGTTTCTTGGCTGCATTAAGGCGTTCGAATGCGCTCAAATATGTGTTGTCCTAATGTGAAAATAGTGTCTCAGATCCTTATGACACTACAGGTAGACCTTTAGCAGATAAGTGTTGTTGCTTGTAAAGCAATTGTCTAGCCCTCATGATTGTAAAGAGCAGTCATAGAATGACAAGTGGCAGCCAGAGCAATGGTGTCTGCCTGTGCTTGCAAAGTACCTGAAACATTTCTTTCCTTGTGAACTGCTGCAATGGGCAGCTGGTTTTAAATGTGAGCAACTAGAGCAGTTCCTAGGATCTGAATAGAGCAAGTCTGGGAGTTTGCATGTGGGAGGCAGAGAAAAGCTTGCACCTTAGCCTCTCTCTGGGGATCACGCAAGTGCTATATTGGCTCTGGCTCTAGATCAGTTGTAAGAATAAAAAAGCATGGGAAAATGCAATAATGCATCTTAATTTCCTTCAAAACTAGGATATGAAGAGTACATTACTCTGGGCATTGATCCTAAGAAGCTTGTGATGGGCGTCCCCTGGTATGGCTACGACTATGTCTGCCAAAACCTATCTAAGGTAAGATGAAGATTATTCATTTGCAGTCGTACTGGTAATTTCTTCCTTGGAAAGATACAGCTAGATTTTGGTGGTCCTGTTTTTGGATTAGGAAGCACTGTGGTCTGATGGATAAGAGCATAAAACCGGGATGCAAGACAGAGACTTTTGCTTGGCTTATAACTGAAGAGCAGTGTGTTACCAAACCAGGCATTTTATCTCTCCCTAGGCAGCCTGAACCCATGATACCCAGGTGCCATGTTTGACTAAGGAGCTACAGATGTTACCTGTATGAAAAGAGATGATGCCAAAAGGCACACAACGTTTGTGTCTGCCTTCTCAACACAGTCACTGAACTCCCTGCTTAAAGACTAGGTGCAGCAAACTATAGCCAGCCTCTGATTGTCAAAGTGTAGCAGTTTATGGATAAATCATGGAGTGTCAAACAACATTATATTTCTGAAAAATATAAGAGTGAATGAAAAGTGGAAAAGATAAGACAACTGTGTAAGTTGAATGATGTCCATCCAATCCTGTATTACTACAGACTAAACAGAATTTAAGTGTTTTAATTTACTTATGTTGACAGATAGTATGTCTGCCACAGGTACTTGAAGGTTTCTGATTTTTGAGACCCAAATGTCTTTTGTGACTTTGTACTTGGCTGTACTGCTATTTTGGAGTTCAGTAAACCTCTGTAAGGTGAAACTCATGCATTCTGCTTTTTTGTCAGGATCACGTTTGTTCCCTTTCCAAAGTACCTTTCCGTGGGGCTCCGTGCAGTGATGCTGCAGGGCGTCAGGTGCCCTATGGAGCAATCATGAAGCAGGTGAACAGTTCTCTTTCAGGGGTTCTGTGGGATGAGGTACAGAAGTCTCCATTTTATGAATACAAGGTAAGTGTTTCTTTATAAAGACCATGTTGTGGCGTAAACATTCGTGAATCATAGTTCTTTGATTATCAAGTTTTCAGAATATAGATTCTGCCATTTGTGTTTTCCACTTCTTTTTTGTTATATGGTAGAAGATGTCTGGATTTCCATATCTTTAATTTCTAGTCTGAAAGAGGGGCGAGTGACTGAAGACTACAGATCTTTATTACTTTGCCGTTTTCTCCAGAGGTTCTGTCATATCAAAAAGGACATTTTGGCACAACGAAATGCTGTAGCTCCATCCTTCACTGTTATTTTTATGAGTTGATGACTGATTTAAACTAAAACAGATTCCCAGGTGCTCTGAAAGTTTTCTAACCCAGTGGTTTGCACGTATGTTCTCTTCTGCATTTGGTTTCTACATAGACATAGTCAAAGAGTCCATGAATGATTGTGCTTACATGAACAACACAGCGTATGCATTTAATCTTGTTTCTTCAGATACAATTTTAAGTTTCACATGTGGATGATTAAAAGGTGTTGTAAGCAATGACCAGGTCAAAGCAACAGAACTTTGACAAAATTCTGTAACCTCCTCTAAAGCTGTTTATTGCTTAATCTCTAGCTACATTCACCTGCTAGATTGGATAGTGCCTCTGAGATTTTAGCTTCATTTAAAAAAATCATTAAAATACTAATTAGCTAAGTCTGTTCATCTAACTTTCAGTTAAAACATGTCACCAATTTAGATTCTACAAGTAAAAAAATAGTCAACTATTTGACTTAAAATTTTTTACTGTCCTGTATGAAAAATAATTTGTAAATCAGGAAAATACTATTATGTAAATCTGCATGGCTTGTATATCTCATTTTTTACTTGTACTTTGCACTGCATTCAACAGAAGATGTAACAAAAAGTCAGTGAACTTAAATGTATCAGTTTATAGAGATAGGTAGATACTGCCACTAGTGTTGGAATGTTTTTCTAGGATTCTCTTGGTCACTTCCACCAAGTATGGTATGATGACCCTCACAGCATCTCTCTAAAAGCAGCCTACATGAAGAATCGAGGTTTAAGGGGCATTGGCATGTGGAATGGAAATAGTCTCGACTATTCCAGGGAAGCCGTAGCAGAACAACAAACTGAAGCGATGTGGCAAGCCCTGACACCGTAAGAACTACACGAACCCTTGATTTAGAATGATTAATATTGCTAATTTTTAAATACAGCTTATGCTCTCATAGATGTTGACTTTATATAAATATAATGATTACAAAAAACTTCAAGAACTAGCCAAATTAATCTTGTTATTTTGTATGCAAAGCCGTATTTTAATTCTTTGAAAAGTTCCAGTGTTTCTTTAGCAGTGTTTTCTTAAAAGACTGCTCATCTTTTTGGTTTTTCACACCTACCAGAAGCTGGTTAAAGCTTGAACCCAGTGTATATCTGGTAACAACGAAGACCAAGTTGTGGATGTACAGGGGCAGTCTCATAACGATCCTTTGCTAAGGCTGCCTGGTGCAGCAGGTATTCATTCGGGGGTCGCATGGTGCGCTCTCGGCTTTATGGCTTCCCACCCCAACCTGTACTTCAGCTAAGTCACTCTTGAATCAGATTAAATACAGAAATACTGGAGAGACAGATTGTTGCTTATATGCAGCCTGGTGAAACCTGTGCTAGTACTTGGTTACTCTTCTAGAGATTAAAATATTTTACAGATTGAAGAAATTGTGTAACGTGAGGTAGTTGCCAATAAGACTTTTTATCAGACTTGTTGTTAGAAAGGAATATCCAATAAACACCAGTTTCACTGTATTTATATATCATGTAAATTCCTTAGTTTTGAAGCCAGAAATCTTGGACCTTATCATGAAAAGGGAGCATTACTGTGGAGAGGACCTGGATGATGTTTTCTTCCATTTCAAACTCCTTTACTTTCTGAAAACTAGAAGTCAGGTTATTTAATGAACGGTATATGTATTTTTCCGTACACTTTAAGATTCACTCAGTAGCCTGTAGTTTGTTTTTCTGTGGTGTTGCCTCTGAGATAATATGAGGTTATATTTTCTATCTAGTTCCTAGTTTTCATAAAATTTGCCTAGTGAAATTGAGTAACTTTAGAAAATATCTGAGTGATGGAAGGATTGACTGGTGTTTGCACAATTGTACTTTTTTAAAATAAATTGCTTTCTTCACTAAGGTTGGTAAACAGTGTTGTGTGTTTATGCTTTACTTGTTCTACAGCTTACAGCCCACATTGCTTCTCAGAACTGTTTCACAGGCAGATGAAAGTGCAACTGTGCCCTGCTTAAGTGACTCCATTAATTAAAAAAATTATTTAATGAGATATATGTAGTCAGTTGTGGGGTTTTTTGTTTGTTTGGTTGATTGTTGTTTTTTTTTTTTTCCCTTGCTAAAGAGTTACTGGGAATACACCCTGGAACAGCAGCGCTGAGGAGAAGATCAGAAGACTTCATATGAGTGCCTGACTGCTTGATGCTACAGGTGCTGGAAGGCACTCAGTGAAGCCTACTGCTCTCACATAAAGGAAAAAATTCCCTTGGAAAATCAGAGGGCTCTTCACTAGAACTCTGGTCTGTAGGTTTTAGGAGAAACTGATACATTTATTTGACACATCGATACTTCAGAATTGCTATTACTGTTTATATTCATAGGCTACAACACTGTGAGATAGATACTTGTGAAATTGAGAGGTCTTCTGGAGCAGAGGATCTGACCTACAAAATCCTAACTGCAGGACAGATGAGTATAATACAACTGTCATTCCTGCAGCAGTCAGGAATTACGAGTTGATTTTTTTTTTCAAATTCAGGTTCAGATTTTCCAGTAGCTTGTTGCCTGCACTTTTCAGTAAGACACAGTTCTGAAATACAGGATGTAGGTTTCAATCTTGAATTGAGCAAAAGTACTTGTAGTTTAAATAATTAATTTAATATTTTAGCACTAAAATTTTGTTAAATCACACCTTTAAGAAAATAAATTGAATAATGGGTGGGTTGACTGAAGACATTTGGAAGTTAGTCCTTCTGAGATTTGTGTAACTTTCTTACTGTATTACTGATTTCTCATGAGTGTTTCACTTCCAGTAATGCGTACAGCCTTGTCAGCTTTTAAGCTGACATTAATTCCCAGCATGTTATTGTTCTGCTTAACACCATAACATCTGGTACTGGAAAGAGGCAAACACGAGAGCCAGAAAAAAGTTACTATCAAGACAAGGCTTCGGATTACTCTTTCAGAGAAGTGTTACCTAAGCGCATACATGAGCTTGAACTTGCACAAAACCAGAGTATGCAATACTGAAAGTTGGACCAGGATCATCATTACAGCTTCTCCCAGACAAAGCTTGCCTCTTCCACTAACTATAGAAGAAGGTTCATGTCCATATGGTTTCCTAATAAAAGAGGAAACACAAATGGCTAGCTATTAAATAAAATGCAATTATCTGAGATTTTGCTCATAATTCATAAAAATATGGTAATAATACATTGACAATTTATAGATAGGCATACTTATAATGACAAAAATATACTTCAGTAAATAGCTAAATAAAAGATTTCTGCTGCTGTAATTCTACAGAAAAAGTATTTTAATAATTTTCCAAAAATTTAATGTGTGTGCCTGAAAATAACAACAGGAGGTTATAGATTACAGGTTTTTTTGCTTAGCAGGTATTTTGTTAATGAAAGAACATCAGCATTCCAATGTGACATAACACACACTAATTTGCACTTTTAAAATAGCTTTGTTGTAGACATGTTACTAGGTAAATGTATTTTAAGTAAGTAGCTGATTAGTATAGTAAAAGTGAGATTTAAAAAGAAGTACACTGCAGTACCTCAGTAGCCTAGTGTACAAATTCCACAACATTTATATAGTTGATGTCTTTTTACAAGATAACTTCAGCGCATACAAACAAATGCTCGGAAATTCTGAGCTTCTATATACATTACAGAGCTTACGTAGGCTTTACAGGTGTTAAAGTCATGTCATCCTCTTAAATTCCTGATTTTTTCTGGCCTGGAGAATTAAAGATGACTGAATCTTCTTCTGTGTCAGTTCCGCTCTCAGTGCTCGTACATCAGCTGCTGCTTGCTTTCTCATCTGCAGAAGAACCGGTAATTTATGGAATTGCAATTTAAGGAAGTTTTTGGAGTTGATATGCGTATGGGTTTATGTAACTAAGACGGAGTTTTATACAGGAGGGCTGAATACAGGATACATCTTTCGTCTTTAAAATTTTACATGTCTAATTAGATAGCCTAGCTCTAGCACTACTTTCTTCTGTACTTCACCTTTGTGTTTTTAAGAGACAACTGCGGAATCCACTGTGTTTTTCACTCCTTGCTATAGAATGGAAAAGGCATAACGAGTACATCTGCCCCAGATTATCCAATAAACAGGGGCATAGGCAATCTCAATGATGTAGAGGACTCCTATTTCAAGCATTCAGAGCTGAAAAGCTATCCAATGGCCTACACCATCGCCTTCCTTCCAAAGGGGAACCATAGGCAGCACTGGTATGGAATAAAGCAGATGAAGAGGACTGCCACCTGCTTGGACAGCCATTCTGTCTGGGGTGGTTTTGGTTTTTTTTTTACTTTATACTAGTTTTTTTTGTTAGCCACGATCTACTGCTGATTAGTGCTTCACCAAGTCTCTTCCTTCAATTACCTTTTGCGTGAACTGGGCATTTTATGAAAGAGATTGTGAAGCTTAGCTTACATAGTACCTTGAAAATCTCAGTTGCTTGAATGCCATACATTCAAAATCATCTAGTAGCCTGGTATTGTGGAGTAATTTGGCTCAGGTGATAAAGTTGTGACAACAACTAAACCCATAAAACTAAGCATAAACCGAGACCTGTTTAGCAAATATTTACATCATCAAATGTTTGGGAAGATCTGAGTTTTTTTATACATAGTAACATTTTGACTGTTAATTAAAAGGCAGAGTACCTTAATTTCTATTACGAGTTTCATTTTTGCATCATCCAGCTTCCTCCTCAGTTGATCGAGTTCATGCTGCACTGTAGTAATCTGGATGATTGTGTAATTCTGTATGAAACAATGGCAACAAAACTTTAAGTGCAGCATTAGTGCATCTCTTCACTGGCTGTTACTTCACCACTCAGAAACAACAGTCTAAACGCTTTCCCACTCCCCTCTTTCTTCTAGTCCTTACTGTGCGCTGGGCTGTCTCTGGTCTGTAAGCAGTCTGCTCTCCAAGAGAGGACAGCTTCCTTCTGCTGCCAGCCCTTCAGCCCGGTGCAGAGTTTCTTGTACTCCCTGTTGCTTTGGGAAGTTAAGATCCAGACCATATCTCCTGAGTAACAGCACAGTGTTTTGCAATTATCTTTTATGGCTACTCCCCATTTATAATAAAAAGGCTTTTTTCTCTTGCAGGCTTAGCATCACTCTGTCACAGTACATTTATTGATGGGATTGCTACACTCTGTGATGTTTAGTGCAGATAAACTCCTGGTTACACAGCATGTTATTTCAGCAGTAGCTGTGTGTGGGCCTATCTTTGAATTAACCTGTAAAACTAAAATTTGTGTTTTCAAAATGCAGGTTTTTGACACTCAGCTCTTGTAAGGCAGCCACGGTCCCCTGAAGTCAGTAGCCCTGAGGGGTGGGGATGGGTGTGTACATGGTAATCTTTTGATGTTCCAAGCCTTTAAAAATGCTGTTAAAGTGCCAGCTGAAGTAAATGATGGGATGAAGTTGCCCTTAAGTCATTAAGTGGTATCTATAGCCTCTCATCTCTGAGCTTCCGCTGTAAGCTTCTCCCCACCCAGGGGTGTAGCTGCCTGTGTACAAGGGTCCAAGTCCCAGCTCTGACACCACATAGCTGTGTAACCCTGACTCAGACCACTGAGAAAGCCTACAAGGTACTCAGTCATGCAGGAAAGAAACAGGCAGGGCCGTCAGACTAGTTGATGGGCTACTGAGAACTCACCTGTTGTAGGGTTGAGTCACCAGTGAGGACAAAGCTGGTGAAAGAGGCGAAACCAGCAAGGGCGGAATCAGGTGGGAAACCCAAGTCTTCCCACCTGACTTACGCCTGCCTGGCCATCATGTAGCTTACGAGGGGTACTGAGCACACTTGTGCTTAGCCTAATAGCTCATGAAATCCTGGCTATCTTCTGCGTGTGCTAGTCAATAAGTAACTGCTGCATGCTTTTAAATTGTGCACATTCTTCACATAAGGCCTCTTTGTGCCTAGCCAGGGAGACCTGGAAAAAAAAACCCCTAATAAGCCCCTCCCTAAAAGAAGCAATAACATATCTGAACACAGCTAGTAATATTAATAGGGTTGCTATTACATTATATTTTTATATTGTAGATATTTACAGTAAGATAGCTCAAATAATGCACATTTGTATATAATACACACTCTTCAATTGTACATACACTCTCCCACCTTTCAGATACAAGAAAGGGACATTTATTTTTCCTAGTCTAGCTTCAGATTTGCCAGCAGACTTGTTTCCATTAATGCATTTAGAAAATTAGCAGATACAACTACAGGGGTGTTTCCTCCTTTTATATTTTCTTTTTTTTTTTTTTTTAATTCCTCTCTCAAATTCCCATGATTTGATACCAACAATGTACCATGAGACTCACAGTTGCACAATAGTTCAGGTGCAATGACTCCAAAAGCCTCAGACACATTTCTTGTCCTCCAAACTAGAATTAATTACCTCTGTATGTGACATCTAGATGGCTAAGAACAATGCAGAACTGAACAATTCATTGATCATACTGAACAAAAGGAGATTTTGTTATGAGAAGGCATTGTACAAACACAAAGCAGAAAGAATCAAATGCTCAGATTCAAGCACTTCTATCTTTTTGAGAGGAACGGGATGAAGGAATTCTATACCTCAGATCATTGAGGGCTACCTAGGGGTTAGAGCGTTTACAAGTCATTGGTTGGTGACTAATTTGTTACTTTTATACAAAAACCAGGCTGTGTAAAAAGAGCAATTAAATAATATAAGCAAATACCTTGGAGTTTGTCATATTGTTTGGTCGTTTTCTGCTATCTCTAGCTTCCAATTGCAAAAGTAATTTCTGGTGGTGAAGCTCTAAATCTTGTCGCAGTTTGTTTAAAGTGTGCTCCAGTGAAACAGTAACTTTCTTAGTTTCAAAGTACTTCTTTTTCCATTCCTCACGAACTACACAGGAAAACAGTAATACTGTGGTAATACTGTCTTGTTCAGCTTATCATAAGGTCTGTTGAAGACAGTAATAACCAACTGATCTCACAAGATTCAGTTGACCAAGGCACACATTAAAACATGGCAGAAGTTTGCTTTTAAAACAGAGCAATTAGTGAAAAAAAAACTTAATTAAAATGACATCCACTATAAATGCAACTGAATTTTCACAAGCACCTGCACCAAAAGGTTCTATCTGTCCATCCACTGAGATACAACACAAGGCCCAAAATGAAAATTTCATTCAGCCTGGCTGTTCTGCAGGTTTCAGCTGCACAGTAAGTGCTCCAGACCTGTCATGACTGGTATGCCCACCACAGTCTGAAGTGCACAGCTTTACTGTAGCACAATATTTAGCACTGTAGATTTATGCAAAATTTGAGCTCTGCAGGGTCAGAGATTTTGAACAGCTTAGTTTTATACAGAAGTCCCAACATTATAGGAAATAGTTATTTAGCTTTACACTTCACTGTGATTCCTCCCGTTGTTAATGTGCTATCAATAGCTGACACATAAATCCCCTCGTACCTGGTGTGGCAGTCTTACGGCCACATGTCCACTGGTCTGCAAAGTGTCTGAAATGATTCCTTCTTTCAAGGCATATTGCAGGAAATCAGGACAACTGCTTCTCCGAAACAGCCCAGCTGTTGGAGGACTATAGCGCATGTAACTGAGAGTGACTGTCAGCATGGCAGTCTTAGGATACGAAATATAGACTGGATCACTACAGACTATGCTCTTCCCTTCACGTCTTGTGAAAATACTTGTTCGCAAATGCACTTACTTGTGAAACTCTACAGGTCTGATAAAAATAATGCAGCAGTAGAGATGCTTCTTAAAGAACCTGTAGAAGCTGTTTGAATCCTTGTGAAATAACCTTTATTTTACCTAACAACTGGATAATGTAATTTAGGATAACGCAGAAGCCATTTAGGGCTTATCTCAGTTGGGTAAGTTAGCTTGCCTTGCAGCTCCATACTACTACAGATTCACTACCTCAAGTCCCCATGTTTGTTTTTTTTCAAAACACAACTTCACGCTGCAGAATGCAGTGTAGCCATGCCCTTAGAGACTAACTGAAAGAGTTGGTTTGTCTTCTCCTTTCAACAAAGGTACAAATAACAGTTGAGACTCCTAGTGACTTAGCTATATATAAGTAGAAAAAGAATGTTCTCAAAACATTGAAAGTGATTAAACCTCATCTCTGTATAACTGGAATGTGATGTAGGGAGGAAAGTTTAAGCATAAACTTGAAAATAATTTTACAAAGACAATTTGGGTAGGATTTCAATGAGATTTTCCCTTGTTAAGAAACAAGGTTTGTCAAGCTTGTCACGACAGGCTTGTAAATTCTATGCCATAAGCTGAATAGCATTAGACAGGAGGAACAAAAAGTATTATGATGGCAATTTAACTAGAAGCCCTAACAACACAGTAAACCTTCTGCAAGCATCAGCTAAAGGCAAGTTTAGAATATGTCAGCTGCCCGGGGCCTCAACCAGCACAGCGGCCCGCAGCAGCTCTCTGGGCACCATATACGTGGGACACAACTTGAAAGGTTTATAAAAGCCAGGATATTTTGAGGTTTATAAGACTGCCACAAAAAAAGTGGATGGAAACATTGCAACCTTAAATCTTTCCAGGATGCTGTTATACAAAGAGCCCTACTGGGGCTACTGGTTAGTAAACTGATTTCTCTGTAATTAATTAAGCTCACTGACAAGGAGACAAACATTTTCACATTGGTTTCTGTGTCATTTTTCAATTATTCTAAATTCCAAAATAAATTAAAAGTATACCATGGTATCGCTGCAGCTTATTTTGTTCCAGTAGTCCTTTAGCTTTTTTGATCAGTTCTTCTCTAGTCTTCTCCATGTGCCTTCTGTCTTTCTTTGTTTGTTGCAATTGTTCTACTATCTTGTTTTCTAAAAATATTACAATTATATTTAGCAAGTATCTGATACCGTAAGCAGGAAGGATCAATCAAGATTTTTGTAATGCACCCACCATAAATCATGCCAAAACCTCTGTCAGAACAGGCAGTAAAAATTCTTTTAATAAACTATCTAAATTCTTTTAATAAACTAACTAATGTCTCAAAATGGCTGGCATGTTAGAAAAAAATTGAGAAATCCAGCATGCACCCAGGCATTCATACACAAACAAACAAGTAAACACCCTTTTATATGCCTAGATAGGGCATCACTAAAATTACATATTCAAGATATACATACACTGCATACATTGAAAACTCTTGCCACATAAGGCCAAAAAAGGTTCCAAAAGACTATTTCCTGCTCAAAATACTTTGCAGTATAAACTGTAGTGAAATCTTGCCTTAAACTCCAGATGCTCATAGGCAGGACAGTATCTCAGACTTTCATTAGTCTGCAACAATAGGTCAATCCTTTATCTTCTTACTATCTTCCTCCTGCACCACAGCAGAGGATCCTCAGCCACGCTACTAGTGGTTTCCTTTGCTACCTTCTCACTTGAGCCAGCAGTATTTCACCCAGTCTCCCTCCTTTTACCCTTCCATCCCCAAGTCCACAAGCTGGGCTTTCTAGCACTGGGAATCTGCCATGCTCTGTGAACAGCCCACAGAATTATAAACGCCTGAAATTTTCCAAACAGAAATTAAAATTTGTAACAATACTGTGAATCAATGTATGTACAAATTCTTTCATAAAGCAGGTATTTCTGTCTTCATTAACTATACAGTCTTGATTAAATGTTCACTTCCCTGCAATTTTTTGGAATGATATACTCACTTGCTGCCTGAGTTGCAGGAACTTGATCTGGACTTACAGAAAGAGGCAGTAAAGGTGGACTAGGAGGTAAAATATGTTCTTTTGGACAAGTAAGATGATTTTGCTTGTTTTCATCTGCCTGGAGAGTCAAAAGACACAACCGTAAGCACATAACTCATAATCCTGAATAGTTACATTAGACATATGCCCTGAAAGTGAATGGGAGGGCTGAATTTGCGTTGTGCATATAAGCTTTTTTATTGTGTTACCAGTACAAATGATTAGTAAATTACAAAGAGACAGACTTCTGCAAATAAAATCAGAACACTGAAAACCTACATCACAGAGAACATACAGACAAAAACCAGACTATTGCTAATTGTTTCGTCCATGTCCAAAACCCCACAAGTTACTGTGACTCCCCTACAAAAGCAGGAATAAAGGGTCTTAAAACTGCCATCTGGCTCATTGTTCACAAAGTCTGGACTGACAGTTTCTAAACTAAAATTTATAATAGTAGATTTTCAATTTAATTATTATTTTCAAAAGACTCATCTACCATCACTTCCACACAAGAGCTCCCAGGCAACAGTTAATAGTGATGGCTTTATGCTCTATGATTGCATGTGGACGCTGAATATGTTATTCTGATACTATGATTATGATCTATGTTTTAAAGGATTTTATGGTTTCTATTAGAAGTTTTGCTTGGCTTGAGAGAAAACAAATTTATCCCATAGAAAATATGAAATTATAAAAATGTAACTGATAAAAACAATAAAACATTGCTGTCAAGAAATTGTAAAAGAAAAAATCAGCTAACAGTAATAAGATGGAGATAGTTATTGTAGATGTAGCTTCTGTTAAATTATAACCAGACATTTAACCTCTGATGATTTAATTGTTTAGGAATATAGTTGTTTTTTCATCAGCAAATATGCTAAGTAGCAGTGTGTGAACTGACTTTTCCCCATTACTCTCATTTGAGTATTTCATATCTCTAATTACCTGGCTTATAAAATTAGACTACTTCTAGGTGCAAGACTATATTTATTGCTTAAGATTACTAAGAATATGCTACCTTGAAAAACACACCTGATTATCCAGTTTTTCACCAGGACCAGCTGTAGACTTGCTCGTTCTGTATTGCTGCAAGCTAAAGATAAAATCAAAGAAGCAAGTGAAAATTCATGGAATGAAACGGGGTTTTCTTCCCCATTTTCTGTCATTCATTTGACGTCTGTAAAATAGGTTCTAGCTATGAATTAATATTATCCATTATTTTAGCAGAATCATTATTTACTAACCTTTGGGTTTTATATACATATTCTGTGGTTTGGTCTTCCATTATTTTAAGAATTCCAGCATCCTGTGTTCTGTCTCTTCTTAGTTTGGTATCTTTTTGGTGGTTATTATTTTCCATGTTTGTTAGTTCTGTGACAGGATAGCAATGAACAAAATATATAGATTACACTCACAAAATTCAAGATGTTTTGACTGACAACGCCTGGACTTTCCAACCTGTACTAGAAATGCAGTTAATCAATCCAATAAATAATGTTATCTCTGGGGTTTGGAAATGTTGTGTGAATAACAGAGAAAACAAATAAATAAGTTATTTTTGCTTTGCAAATTTGTATCTAACTAATTCTGGTAACTAGTACAAGAAACATTATCACAGATAAGGAAACCACTTAACTATTTTCACATTCCATAAACTAATTCTGTATCTAACACTTTCTGCCTTTCACAGACTGAAGATCCCCTGCAAATTGCAGCCAGAAAAGAAAGGGAGAGCAAAATGTTTTGCATTTAAATGTTAATGATTAAATGTTATCTGCTTTAAAATATATATATTAAATATTTCAAAAGAAAATTGCTGATAGACCTCACCTTTACTACTAGAAAATCTTACACCCTTCATCATTCAAAATAAGTTATGGAAAACTTTTCAGTTATATATTTACGTATGTATTTGTATATTATGTGGCTTCATACTTAATATCAGTTAACAGGATGATGGAGGGCCAAAGCTATTTTTGACAGATTATGACTGGAAACTGAAATTACTGAAAAGTAATCCATTAAAGCCTTTTCTACTACACTCTCCAGTCACATCTCAAAGAATACAACAGCCAAATTTTTGTTTTCTTACTCAAAGTGCTGGATATCCAGAAAATCATTCTAACTGAAATCTATAAGGTGCCCATAACTATGAAAAATTGAATATTGCCTCATTTAGCAATTACCCATTAAAAATTTGCAATAGAATAAAGGTCACCTTTTGTACATTAACTGTAAAATTCTACTCAATAATGAGACTTGTATTCCAAAAGTATTTCCTCAAAACCAATTTATGTTATAATTTTGATGCCAATATACCATTAGTCCTTCAAATCCAATTTAAACATGTCAGTCATTTCTTTCTTGGTAATCACTAAAAATGTAGGAATATTAAGAATATTATATAACTGTTCAGGGACTTAACGGCCCTCAATATCCATAAGACACTCCATTTAAAGAAGTAAAAAGCAAAAAGATGACAACGAACAGTTGTACCCTTTTGATATTTAATGTGATTGTGGGGTGTTTGGTTATTCTGGCCTTGTTCATCACTGTGGTTTACAGGAAGAGTAAGAGCAGTTCCTTTGGCTTTGTCATTCCACTTAGGAGTGTTAGGTTCTTTTCCATCTTGGATAAGATGATTTTGCTGAGAAGTCCATAATACCGTATCACTCTTTCCAGACTCCCAATCTGCAGGACTTGAAGGACTTAGTGTGAAGAGGGATCCATTGGATCCATTTTGATCTGCACAATAACAGACATTAGAAAATGAAAATACTATTTTCTTGTAAATATTAATCATAATATTTATTCTTCTCCTCCTCCATCGTCCTTTTACTACATTGGTTAAACTTACCTTTTTCTCTAAACTCCATCTGTTTTTCTTGAATCCTGTTGTTATGGTCTTGCTTGTGTTTCATGTGCAAAACTGGAACAGGTTCTTTCTCACTCCATTCCACAGAACTGTGCCCTTTCTGATTTCCTAGCTGAGGACTGCTTTGTATGCTTTCTAAAACTTGTTTGCTTTTTTCAGGTTTTTGTTGAGGAAGACTGGATAATCTTGATCCATGACCCCATCTATTATCTTCTTCATTGAAGTGTTGAATAGATGATAATAATGGATAATCATCTTCAAAGTATTCCACTTCAGGTAATATATATAATTCAGGATAAAGAGCCTAAAATATGCAGTATATTCATCAGACAGGACAGAGGAAATGTAAAATATAACAAGTTTCTGAAAGCGTACCTTAAAATCCATTCAATACATACATAAGGAGGGGCAAATGACTTCAGTTGCAGCTCTGTTTCTTGCTTTGCTTTCACCTTGGAAGATAAAGAATGGAAGCATAACCAATAAAACATTTTTTAATCAATACTCTTGCCTATCACTTGATTTCTGTATTCTGTCATCACCTTTAGATAGTACATTTTTTCATAACCAGCACTATCTTCTGTAATGGCCTCATAGGGAAGAAGGAACATAAACTACTATTCTGTTTTCTGACATGGCACTGAAATACATTCTTTTATCTATTATTTTTCAAAATCTCAATTAGACCCACAAGAGTACACGGATGTACTGAATATTTTTCTTTTCTCTTTTGCACTTTTTCTTACAGTTCAAAGGATCTGATCCAACAGACACAGCAGAAGAAAGTCTTTGACTTTCTTGACTAAAAATGGCTTCAAGCTGAAGCTGAATTGAATTATTTATTGTCTTGATATTCTTTGTATGATATACACTTTCAGATTTCAACAGTCGCCCTATAAATAATGTCTAAGATAATCACTGTATATTTGAACTACATGATCCAACAGAAAAAAAAAAAAAGAAATCTGAGCTTACATTTCAGTAATGAAATTAAACTAAAGATGGGGTCAAATTCTATTCTCAGTAACAGCCAGGCAATGCCATTGATTCTCTGCTAGAGACATGGGCTATATGCAAGAAAAGGAAGAGCAAATGAACACAATTTTGGTTTATGTGTATTTTTCATTTAAAAACTCTTACTTGCAAGCAGGGTACAGCTCTTTGTACTGCTTATACTGTTCCTGTTGTGAAACAGAAGACTGAAGGGGACAAAAAAAAGCCTCAACAAATATTTGGTCATGGAGATGTAATTCTATGAGGTTACCATGACCCTAAACAACAAATAAACCAGTTAGTTGGTTTATTGCTTTACACTTTGTTATAAAGTTAAACAGCAACAGCAACAATAAACACCGCAAATTAAAATTCTATCTTCAATTTGTTACTAAAAATCTTCACTTCTATCTACCAATTGCTTTAATTCTCTATTAAAGTAAAATATTTTATTAATTTCCTAACATTCTAAAGGAAGCTGGAAAATTTATCCATTTATCTCAGAAGTATACGTGGGGAAGAAAGTACACCATACTTATCATCATCCAGTTAAAAAGACCTGAATTCTTTGCAGACAAATGCACATTTTTAGATTTAGATTGTGTCGCAGTCTTTCTTTTCATGTTTTTCCACCTAGTTTTTGCATATTAGTATTTATTCTAGTGTTCTGTGTAATTTTAGCGATAACTCAACTACAAATGAAATCAAGAACAGCACCAAATTTCCAGCTTGTAATTAATTTTCAAATCTGTGAAAAACAGGTAAAATGAGAGGTGAAAAAAGTACTCCTCACTTATGTACATCACTTAAGTCTTTGCTTATTACAAGAACAAACTTCCAGCTGGACTGATTTTCAAGTTTATTTAATTTTAGCTATAGTTTCTAAGATATATTAAGAATCAACTAGAGGAACTTTTATGATTCAGAGATGTAGGGTTTTGGTTATATACATTTCAGGCTGTATTACAGGACTAAGTAGTGGAACACAAATGTACATTCTGAGAAGTTTTCATTCAGAGAGTGATCTTTTAAAGGCTTTTGTTCAGGTCACCACAGGAACCATCAGAGGAACCCTGACTTACTTAGCTTCCATTACAAATTCTTCAACTACCATATTCCCAACCCTGTACTGGTAATAATGACCTTAGGGGGATTTTTTTTTAATGCAACCAGATTTGTCATATTTGACCCATTAACTTATGAAAAGTAAGATCTTTTCACTGGATGGCAACTAATTACATCTGATGTTTTAAAGGAGGTTTCTAACATACCTGTCCAGCTGGACCTTTGTATCTGAGGAAGCAGATGTGTTCTAACAAGAGCTAATGCTAACAGTGCTCCTAAAGTTATCACTGTTTTCTTGTGATATTTTCTAATCTGCAGGATCAAAATCTGTGGTTTACATTACAAAGCAGAAAAGCACTAAAGAAAGAAAAAGTTAACTCACCACTGCTAGCTTTTTCCCAATGCATTTTAAAAATTTGAATTTATCTGCAACTGCAACTCCACCCAGGTACTCTCCAAGCTTCTCCCGTAGCACTCTTAATGTGATGTGAGGAGACACCCTAGAATGTTGTTATTCATTAATACATCTGTAAGATCAAATAACGGTGGCTAGTTAGTAAGAGGGGGAAGATAGTGCTATACACATGCTGGCTTGCATGGACAGAATGACCAAAAATGGGAACTGTGCCCTAGAACTGAACTTAATTACATCTAGGCCAGAGAGTCTTGGTGTGGTAGAGTCAGAACATTATATTACGTTATGGTGGACTGTATTATAAGGGCTGTCATAATATTAACTAGCAATATTCAGATTTTAGGAACCCCATACAAAGGAAGAATATGGAAGTAGCTGAAATTTGAAAACAACTCCTTCAGAATGCTCTTGCTCATCTGCAGATGAATAACAAAAACATTGGAAACTACAGTCATGCATTTCCATATAGGTGATAAAGTTGCCTGGGGCCAGTCCAGGATGGTAGAACACTAAGTTCTCAAGTACTAAGGACTAGAGGAGACATCATCACTCTCCACTTTAAGTAGCCAGCGCATTCCTTTGATTTTGTCTTCTCCCACACAACTCTACAGTTGGGTGTGTGCATGTGTACATGCAAATGTATTTTAAATCAAAACCAAACGCTGCAGTGTGAACATTTCCACCACAGTTCAAGGATGAGAGAGCTGATGCAAATATAAATTGCATAATTCAATGTACTACTGGAAAACATGCAAATATTAAAGTAATGAGTGCACTATAAACACTGTAGAATAAAAAGCATCTTTGTGCAAGAGGCACACAAAAGCCCTGCAACACAACACAGGCAATTCTAATTGCTCCTATGCTGTGATATATAATATACCAGGGAACAAATTCAGGCCTGAGGCTGTTAATCACTCATACTGATTAAGTATTAGTATAATTCCTAGCATGAGTTTGGCCCAGGCAGCTACCACTCTTTAAGCAATGCACAGACATAGCTTGGGGGAGAGCACATGCCATTCTCAGTGAACAGTATAGATAAGAATGTGCCATCCCTTCAGCTTTGGACAGTCTTCACCATTAACCTGTCAGGGTTTGTCTACACTTTCCCACAGCCCCAGTATGTAAAAATACCCTCAGCTTCATCTCATAAACACAGTCACCCTGGACAAAGAGAACCCTCCTCAAGATCATAAATCTGCTTTGGAGCACAGGCATGTGGCAGAGGAGACCAAAGTCTGCAGAGTGAACGCATCTAGGCCACATTGCTTGGTCCCTGTACATTTAGCTCCTGTTTATTTCTTGCTCGGCCATTTTTTGCCCACACTTGCTGCAGATATTAGCCCTAACACAATTTATTTCAAATGTATAAAGAAATCCATTAAAGATGGATACATAATTCAATATACATCCTTCCAAGATCTTATGCAAGAACAGCGATATCTGTAATTCAAATATCTCTCACTCACTATCATTTCTTCAAGCTGGTGTCTCAGAGAAGATAATGCCCTTTGAATGGTCTTCTGAAACCAAATAAATGCAAGCTCTTTCAGAGGCAACTCTAACACTGCACAGCCTTCACTGACAATGCCTATGCAAACCAGCAAGAAAATCTAAATCTAAGGCATTTATGAACAGCAGGGAAAAGATCTAAGTAACTAAAATGTCACATGGGAGAAAAAAACCTAGGTACACAGAACCTGAGATATAGGGCAGAAATTTATCTGAACGTTATCTGCCAGTGCAGTTGCTAGGAACATACAATAGCATACTTCTTACTTGCTGCCCCTGGCTAGCTGAAGACTAGTCACATCCGAGTCATTTGCTTCACAGTGTTCCTTAAAAGCAATGCAAACTAGAGTTCATTGCAGCCATCTCATCTAGAAATAACAAAAGTATGGCTTCTGTGGTGAGGAATGAGGAATAAATAAAAGATCACAGGGGCTATGAAACCAAGTTCATGGGAACAAGAACTGAGTGGCACAGACAATTACACTCTTAATATTTTCCTCTAATTTCAAAATTAATGGAAGTGGCCTGTACTTAAGCCTAGGAATTCTTTGTTAAGCGGAGTCAGTACTAGGATTTTCAAGCTGACTGGACAGTGCCATCAACAATGTCCAGCATTAGTACCAGCAAGACTGCTGTTCCCTCTCCTGGATTATAATAAGACAAGTTTTAAATTTTGTTGTTGTTGTTGTTGTTTTTAAAGACAGTGACACACAGGCCAGGTGCTAGTTATTGCTAATGTACTGCAGCATTGCATAGAACCCACAAAATAATTAATTAGCAATTATTTAAGACTCATTAGCAAGCAATAAATACGCAGACAGATATAAACCCACTGAAATAAATGAGAATCCTAATTTGATGCCCCAGAATTAAGCCTTAGTGAAATAAATTTACACTAGGGAGCAGAAGGCAGTGACAGATACCCAATCATATGAAATGATTTGACATGTATTTTGCACCTCTGCTGCAGACCAGAGCAGCAAACAAAGTGGATACATGTGCTTACTTCCTCTGGTTTTGAGCAGCCTTTCAACAAAAGAAGCTGCAAGCATGGATAATACATTCTGTCCTACTTGCTCATACGTGACTGTTGTCACTCTTTACAGCTTCACAGTATCTTGTCTCAAGTGGACAACACAAGCCTAAATTTAAATTAGTTGAAACCTATATTCCCTGAAGCTGAAGCTAAACCGACAGGTTTTGCACAAGAGCAGATGAGGTGCATGTAAAAGCTGTTTCAATACACATCTTCACATTATTTTATTTTTCTACAGCATCTTACCACCCTAGATACAGATTTTGCAAGTACAGTACTTAGGAGTATAAAACAAACTTTCAAAGTTATGAAAGATTAAAACTGCAACTTTCTGTGCCAGGTCTGGGCCTAGGACTGGGAACCAGGGCATCCTTTTACTAAGTCCTCTAAACAGGACACATAGCACACAGTGTTGTGTGCAACCTTTCAGAAATACTACTGAAGAAGAAGGAAGATACACGGGTGGTTGCATGGGCTGTAAAGCTTCCCCATGAGAAACATGGCTTAAGCCCTTTCTTTGTACTGAAAGAGCTCAGAGTATCATATCCCTGTTCCTGGGAACTGACAGCCTATCCTGTCTTCATCAAGCCACTAGGTCTTGAAGCTGGCCCACTGCCAAAAAGAATTGAAGATTTTTTATAATCAAGCTCAAGGAGACAGAAAGAATATAAGACTGATTTTACAACATGATTCTGCAGAAATACTAGCACTGCTCTGGAAGTGCATTTCAATGATCTACGCCAAGGGCTGCAATGGAGCAAAGCCTGATACAGTCCAAGTAAACATAACAGTAGTCATGGGTACCACTTACCCTCCAGAAATTATTAGAGAACAAGTCTCTTCTGACAGGTTAATTGTGCTATATAAAGCAAGAGCTAGACTAAATGACTAAATGACAATGTAAAGGACTCACCATGTACATGAAGCCGAAGACTAGACTCACCTTATAAATCCAGCTGAGATGAATTTGCTAGTGAGAGCTACAGGAACCGTATTCAGCCTGAAGTTCCACACTTCTTCTGGGACATAAAAAACATGGAGCTCCACCAACTTAAAGAAAAGATGATCATAACTGTAGATATATTATAACTCTCTTCCTATATGCTTTGTTTTGCTTAGGTGAACTTTCAGTTTCTGGAGGCAGGAATGGTTTCTCTGATCTTTGCAAATGGCCTAGAAGAGTAAGGCTCTATCTGAATGACGACTAGACAGTGAGAACAGCAATGAGTAGCACAATTTGTGATTGAATACCAGCTGACAGCATCAAAATAAGTCACATCATTAGAACAAGCTCAACAATGGACATGAAAGAAAAAGAGAACCTGTGCCTCTGCTGTATGTCACTGTGACACCAATGGCCAGAGCTTACCAAAACTAATTAATACTTTAGAGCATGTCATGGTTACATGAATACTTCAGCTGAAATCCTACCTCTGTTCATCTCATTAAAAAATGCAAAGCCCTGAAAGCTTGATCCAAACAGCACCACAACTTGACCTTGCCAGAAAAAAAAATAATTCTGACAGTTGTTAATATTAGCTACCTTAGCTACCTTGGAAGCACAGAAATGTGCCAGGTAATGTCTGCAGAAAGAATAACTAAGCCTGCTCTGAGCAAGGTTCATGTAGGTTGTGTTCAAACCTGTGGTAGTTGTGGGACTGCTAATGTCTAGGTCTTGATATTTTTAGTGAAAATCAGATGTTATTAACAAGGACGATACACTGCCCTATAACAAGAAGCCATGTAACTAAGCTATAGCAAGTATTTCTGCAGTTGTTGAGTTACTAAATATAAACTGGAAAAGAACACTTTCTATATATATTACATTAAAAGCACAGGGTTTTTCCTCTCAGGTCTCCTAGAAATGGTGCAGTGTCACCTACTTTAATATTTTTTATTTTTGTGAAATCTAAAAAGTCTTTATAGAAAAGTGCAAAACCTCTCACCTGTGATGTTCGAGGTCTCATCTGACTGAACGACATGTTGGTCCCTGTACCTGATCACAGCAAATACCAGGTGGGCTTCCTAATTTTCTTTTTGCTTGAAACATTCTTTAAGAATGAGTTTCCTGATAATGTTACAAAAGAAGCTACTCCATTAATATCCTTTATTTTCATTTACTGTTCTTCTTTCCATTTATGAAAATGGAAGGGTTGTTCCTGTGCTGAGGCAGAAAGCTTCCAGCTAACTGCAGACAGACTCAGCCACACCTTCTACCTAAGTGAGTATCACCTAAGTAACTGGGAGAATTGCTAAATCACAGCCCTGCAGCTCTGAGAGATCTGCCCTGGAGTATTTCCTCTTAACACTTTATTCTCTTTCTTTTACATTGGTTGCACACAATTTGCTACACAATTGTATTGTGTATTGATCTAAATCCCGACAAAATGGGATTCTTGTAGGGTCTGGACAATTATTGTGAACTGCAGCCAAGCCACATGCATGGCACATTGCACTGGCCAAACACAACAGTATTCCAAGGAAACCTGGCTGTGCTGGGCAACCATGTCAGAAAAATCCTTTCCTAAACTATAAGCCATGGCTCTACCCTAACCCTGTTATGACTTTCCTCAGTTCTCTCACTTTGAAGGTTCTTCCAGCACCTCAGAGGCTACAAACCTCCTTCTGATTTTCAGCTTGCTGAATGCCCTTGCTGCTCTCCTGATCATCTTATCAGCTACCCCTTGTACCCCTGCCACTTCTAATTCACCTTTTCTTAAGTGCAAGTGACTATCCAGATGACCAGACTATCCAGATGACCTTCCAGGTCTTGCCCTGGCTCCATGCAGTGGAATTGATTTCCTCATGTCAGTGGGAAACACCTACTTAAAAGGGCCTGTGTCTTTACTTGTCTCTTTACAATTACACTGCAATGAGCTCTCATGAATGACCTGACCATAACACCATGTCACGTCTCCAGTAATTCCCAACCAAAGATACAGCAGGTTACAGCACAAGTTCTTCCCGTTAGTCCCTGTACATATACAAGCTGTTGCACTTTGTATTACAACATGTCACCCAAAGCCATTATTCCAGGCTTCACAGTCATTCTTCTCTAGACTGTAGTCAAGTCCCAAACATGCTGGCAAGAGCAACGTAAGTAACTTCATTCATTACATCTCAAAATCAGCATCAAAATAGTAACTCACAAGGTATTATCACCAAGATTTGCCACCTTGGTCTTAATATTGCCTTCTCTTTTAATCCACTTTGTAAATAAATGGGGAGTGGGAGGGGAGGAGGGGGAATCATAGAACTTGGTGTGGTTGGGTTGCACAACTTTCTCTACTCTTTCTTTGCTCTCTATAACCTAATAGAATGGATCCTTTCTTCTCATAAAATCATAGAATGCTTTAGGTTGGAAGGGACCTTTAAAGGTCACCAGCAGTGAGCAAGGACATCTTCAACTAGATGAAGTTGCTGAGATCCCCATCCAATCTGACCTTGAATGTTTCCAGGGATGGGGCATCTAGCACCTCTCTGGGCAACCTGTTCCAGTGTTTCAACACCTTCATTTAAAAAAAATTCTTCCTTATATCTTGTGTAAATCTACCCTCTTTCAGTTTAAAACCATTACCCCTTGTCCTGTCCCAACAGGCCCTGCTAAAAAGACTGTCCCCATCTTTCCTATAGGCCCCCTTTAAGTACTGAAAACCTGCAATACGGTCTCCCCAGAGCCTTCTCTTCTCTAGGCTGAACAACCCCAGCTCTCTCAGCGTTTCTTCACAGGAGAGGTGTTCCAGCCCTCTGATCATGTTTGTGGCCCTCTTCTGGATCCATTCCAACAGGTCCGTGTCTTCCTTGTGCTGAGGACT
>VZZY01015709.1:0-26782 GCA_013400335.1 Eurystomus gularis
TGCAGAAAATGAAAAGTTGTGGTTGTCCTTCTACAGAACATTTATCAGGTGGATGGACTCTGTTAAACAGACCTCTGAGGAGAAGCCCAAACATGGTGAATTAACTGGAATATTTTATTTGCAGTATGATGATGAACTAAGGAAAAGTGAAGATAGGATTTTATTCTCAGAAAGAACTAAATAAATGTGAAGATATGATGAATGTAAATATGCGGTATGGAGGCTGTGATTCATTCATAGGCCAAGGGGCCAAGTGAAGTGCTGGAGCCTGAGTTGTGGGCCCCGAGTTAGAGTTGACCTGTGAATGAGTTACAACCTAGAAGAATGTTGTTTTATTTTTTTCTTATTGGCTTCATGGTCCAGAGGCAGAATATGACCCACCTGTGTCTCTATGACTCTGCCCTTACCCAGGTGGTCATGGTTGGGATGTTGGGTGAGGCCAGGGCTATGTTAACTAGAAGCCTATCTGTTGGGAGAGCTTCTTGTTGGGTGTGGCTTCTATTGGGGCTGTTTGCATCTTGCTGAGCTCTCTCAGTGGTCTTCTGCCATGCAAAGGGCTGCTGAGGGAGCAGTCTGTGTCTGTCATCCAGCAGGTGACGCTGGCACCACAGTGGGCAGCAGAGGATCTGGGCCCACAGGAACCTATGGCAGGACTGTCTGAAAGTAGATTTCTGAGGGGATGTTGCTGAGTTCAGTGTTGGCCTGTGTGATCAGGCAACTGATGGCAGCACAAAATGTTGATGGCTGAATCAGCACAACAACCATAGACCTGAAGGATCTCAACAGTGCAGACCTCAATCTGACCTAAGAGTTCTAAGGTTCAACAACACAATGCACTGTGAGGATTAGAGTACAAAATTGATGGTTCAGGAATTCTGTCTTTGTATGTACTCTGAACGAATTTTATGTAATATTTTGGAAGAAAGAATTTTTAATTTCACTAACTACTGATTGAGTTAAAGTTATTATACTTCTGGAAGAAGTTATTGAAACCCTTGATACATTGTTTTCCTTTTTCCTTCCTCAGTGGAATATGCGTCTTACCTTTAACAGATCAGCATCTCTTTAACTGACGATGATAGTGACTTCACTGTAGTTACTTTCATTTGAAAGCTAATGTTAGTGCAAGTTTCATTCCCCCTTTAGTCTGGCTATTAGTACCTGTGCATTTACACATGATTACAATGTGGAGTACTCCAGTCAATATTCTGTTAAAATATAAAAGGCCATATCCTTTTACTAGCAATGACCAGGAATAGGGTTTCAGGGCAAGTCTAGGCTTGACTTTGTATGAGCTAGTTTTTGCTTGTTTGAACAATGGGCTGGCAGCCAAATGACCACTGTCTCACTTGTTTGGGGTGAAATTCTGTGAATGCCTCCTGTAGTCACGTCTGAGCAACTGTGGGAATTATAGAATCATAGAATCATACAAGTTGGAAAAGACCCTTGGGATCATTGAGTCCAACCCTACTCTACAAAGTTCTCCCCTAAACCATATCCCAAAACACCACATCTAAAAGACCCTTAAATACATCCAGGGATGGTGACTCAACCACCTCCTTGGGCAGCCTATTCCAGTATCTGACTAAAAGTCAGATATTTGTTGTAATGACACAGCAAATCATTGCTCCTTTTGGTCTGTTGAAGCTGACTCTTGAATAGCTTCCAAACTTAAGCTGGGAGCTGCCTAGTACCCCATATGGGATCTCCAGATCTCAGGAGAGGTTTAGATTGGATATCAGGAAGAAGCTCTTCACTGAAAGAGTGATTAGCCATTGGAACAGGCTGTCCAGGGAAGTGGTGGAGTCACCATCCCTGGAGGTATTCAAAAAATGGGTAGATGTGGCACCTAGAGACATGGTATAGGGGTTAGGGAGATGTTCGACAAGGGTTGGGTAGTCCTAGAGAGCTTTTCCAACCTAAATGGCTCTATGATTCGTGAGGCATATGGGACCTCCCTCCATGAACACTGACCTACATCACCTTGTAGAGTCCTGAGGCTGCTGACAACTTGCTGAGTCCTGCCCTTACTTCAGGTCCCAGAGAATTGCTGAAAGGGCAAGATTAAGGGATAGTTGGACTAAGGATAACTGCTTGCTGTTTTTTGATTAGTTAACATTTTTAGTTAGACTAATAAATAATAATTAATTCTTGACTCCACGTTTGAGATGTTTTACATGTTTTGCCAATAATGGGATTTGCGGTTAAAAAGTAGAAATAGTCACAGATTTACAAGGGCTTAAGATGGGGTATTTCAGGCAACTACCTGAGACATGAAGGAAAATGAGGATTCCTGTGCTCTTCAGATGGATACTGTCATGTAGATGAAAGCGTGAATTGTTAATGAAAAAAGCAGAAATGTAATTGAAATACTGCTTTTCATTGTTTGTGGAGTGAGAAAGAAAATGAGTTATAGCAGCACTGGAGGTTATTTTCTTTTCAACTTTAGAAGATGCACTATTTTTAGTTTAAAAGAGAAAGATCAGTTTTCTCAAGCACCATAAAAATGGAAGCAAAGCTGCACCTGACACAAAAAAAGTAGCTTTCCATACATGGGCAAATAGACTAAAGCAGTGTGAGTGCAGCTGGAAGGTGACAGTGACTAGAATAGAATTAGTAAACCAGAAGGCAAGTAGGAAAAGTGAGGGAGATGTTACCTGTTCCTTAGGTACAATGTCTCATGTTTCTACTAGCTTTCTTCCATTCTCTTGACATGTAAGTAAACACTTAATTTTGTACTTTAATATGGTAAGTATGCTTGCACATGACCATAAAATAAATTTTTAGGATGATAATAACACAAAAAATCATAGGTCATAAAAGGGGAAAATTGGTTGGCCAAATCTGCCTTGGGACTAGTAAGACAAGAACAGGAGAAACGGTCAGACTTCATAGATGGTGAAGTGGAATGCCTGGCAGAAGGATGTAGAAAAACAGGGGATGGTGGAATTCTGGCTTACTAAGAGTTTGTGACTAATGCTGGGTATAAAATCAGTAGAACAAAGGCCAGTGGACCAAGAAAGGGTTAGCTGCTTATTTAGGATGGAGGGAAAGGAATACGTAAGGCAAATCAAACCATGTAGTTGAGGCTGCTCAGTGCTTCCTCTCAAGCAGTTCTTCTTTTGACCATAGCATGTTTGAGCAGGAAGATAAATGTATTGCTGATCTAATAATCTATAGGTTTAACTTTATTCTGCGACCAGGAGAGAGCTGGAGTGTTTTTCATGCTACTGATGACAGGTCACTCAACAGAGAAAAATGCAAACATCCTAATACCCTAGCAGAATGCAGGTAATTCTATCAAATAAGGAAGTTTTAAATAAAACTAGATTTCTATAATGTATATATAATGTATAATGCAACCACCTTTCATTTAAGGGATGATCTTTTCTTTCTTTGAATGGCTAATTCCAATGACTGCTTGTTCTGTGTGGTGAAGAATGCACTTTCTCTTACATGTTTATCCTGAATATGAGAGTTGGAAATGAGTTATGACAGTGTTGGTGAATCAGACCTTTGTAGAGCAAAGCTACATGTCAATAGACTTTTTCAGTGTAGAATTCAGCCTGCCTAGCAAAAATGAATGACAGTCTCCCAGATTCTTTCCTTCTGTATTTTTTTTAACAGGGGGCTATTGAATTGCATACAAAAAGACATAATTGGTGTCTCATGGCTGAGCTATTGAGTTTTTAAGTATATGACTGTGGGTTCATTATAGGCCTTTGAAACTCAAATAGAGGAAAGGAATATAAGAAGAAATGAATCACTACACTGGCCCACTCACAGTAAACTGAAAATATTGTCCATGTCTGAGAGTGAATATTCTTTATTTCAGAGGTGCAATAGCTATGTATACAGTTTATCGCTCTAAGTACTGGAAACAAGTATGCATCCTACAATTTTCCAAACCCTCTTTTGAAACTAGCATGAAAGAAAACCTTGACAGAGTGATGTAAACCTCTGAGAATAACCAAAAGAATAGTTGTGAGTGTTTGGTCATGAATAGGCATTGCTGAGAGACAAAGTCATATATGTTTACAACCATTTCAGTCAAAATGTTGTTTAATATTAAAATAGAATCACAAAAAGCAGCAGTTTACATTGTATACAGTATTTTAAATCAAGACATAAGGCTTTACTTATTGGATAGTGGCATTTTTTAGTTGTTTGTGTTTGTTTTTTAAGATGTTACATAGTAATGACTTTATCACTGAAATTTAAAAAGATACATTTGTGGTGGGTTAACCTTGGCTGAGCGCCAGGTGCCCACCAAACCACTCTATCACTTCCCCTTTCCTTCCCCTCTCCCTCCTCAGCAGAGCAAAAAGAAAGGGGAGGAATATAAGATGAGAAAACAAAAAGCAGTTTAATAATAATAATAGAAGCAAAGCCAAGCAAATCCGCACGCGGAAGCAAAGCAAACAAAGTTTTATTCTCTACTTCCCATCAGCAGGCGATGTATGGCCACTCCCTGGGAAGCAGGGCTCCAAGGTGCGTAGCGGTTGCTCTGGAGGACAACGGCACAGCTCCCCCCCCTTCTCCCTAGCTTTATAGCTGAGCTGATGTCATATGGTATGGAATATCCCTTTGGTCACTTTGGGTCAGCTGTCCTGGTTGTGTCCCCTCCCAAGATCTTGCCCACCCCATCCCACTGGAGGGGTGAATGTTGGGATCCTTGCTCAGCAGTAGTCACAACACAGGTATGTTATCAGTACCCTTCTAGCTCCCAGCACAAAACACTGCTGCTATGTGGAAAACCAGCTCAGCCAGACCCACTACAACATTGAAATATACTTACATAGCATCTGTGGTTTAACTAAATTACTTTCAAGTTGGATTGCAATATAGGGACAACCTTTTAGGGTAAGCAATATGTGGATAATAGTGTCCAGGTATATAAAGTTTGTGCATAAGTGCAGAAAAACAAAAGGTTTACAACCTGAAGTGGAAGCTTACATTATTAAATTAGCATCTCTTTCATAGTGATGACTGCAGTAGTAATGTTCCTTTCAAAAGTCAGGTAAAAGCTCCAGAAATATAATGTAATTTTTGTGGGGTTTTTTTGGGAGGTGTTTGTTTTGTTTGGTTGGATTTATTTTTGCTAAAATTCCATGAATAGAAAGGATTTTTCATGAGATAGTAGTATTCATGAACATTGCTTTAAGAAGGTATTTCTCTTCTCTTTATAGTGACTGTCATATATGACAGTATACAGACAAAGTGGATCACAAAAATAATTTTAGCATAGTTTCAAGAAGCAAAACTCTTGATGTTTGCTCTCTAGGGAACACAGTTGCTGCTACAGAAGCAACAGATGTACTATCAGTGCTACCTCTACTCTCTCATGCTGGTCAGTTTTGTAGTAAAAAAAAAAAGGAATTTCTTTAAAAGGAGAAAAAGGTAAGTATTTGACTGAAAAGGAGTTATTTTTCCCTGGCCACTGATGCTTCAACTGTGAAAAAAGCAAGGTGTTTTACTACCTCCTTAATAAAATACTGTTCACTTCACATAGTTTTATTAAATTTAATCAGTAAACTATACATTCAGGATCAACCAAGACACGCACATTCACACAGACGCACATACTTGCTCTCACTGAACATGTGGGCTACAAGCAGACACCTCCTTTTGTGTGGTCCCCTACTTGTACACACCTGTGTTGGAGATGTGGATGTTCCAGCTTCATGTGTATGTTTGCTGCTCCCTATAAAAAGTTAATGCACATGCTGATGAGAAAGCCCCCTGTGAGGCCACATTAACCCCCATAAGGAGTGCAATTTTTTTTTCCCAGGAAAATAATAGAAAATGAAAAATATTTTCACAGTAAATTCTAAAGTTACTTATGTTTTATTACACAATGAAAACACTAATCTGTTATCTAATGTTAAAGTCTGTCATCTTTCATTGAATTTTTTTAACTTGCTATGAAATTCTGGGACTGAGGTGTTTCACTCTGCCAGTCCTGAATAAATGGAAATCTTGAGGTATAGCCTCAAATACTGGTTATCTCTAATAACTGTAGCTGGAAAAAACTGAGCAATTTTTGTGCATGAAAACCTACTTCTGTATCAGCTCTAGATTGTACAACTGCAATTTCAAAAGTTTTAAGCTAGAAAGACAAATTTTCATTTATTTAAACTATTTATAAAGTTCCTCAAATTTCTTTGATATATTTATCATATTAAAATTTTCTGATATTTTTACAAAAGGAAAGCTATTAAATAAATTGACAACTTATGGTTGTAGGAAAGATTAAAAAAGGAGATAATTGCAAAGTATTTTGACATAAGAATTAAACTCACTTAAAAACACTCCACTGCAAAGTAGAAACAGTACATGCTGTTCTACCGGGTCTGCCTGAGGTAGCTAGTTTGCTTCATTCACAGCAGGCTGTATAGTGCTGTGTTTTGAATTTGAGACCAAAACAGTGTTGCTAACACACCAATGGTTTATCAGTGACCAAGCAGTGCTTGCCTAGTGTCAAGGCCTTCTCTGTTTTTCACTCTATTCTCCCCAGCCAACAAGTAGGTTGGGAGTGGACACAGCAGGGACAGCTGACCTAAACTAAGGAGATATTCCATACCATATGATATCATGCTTAGAAATAAAAACTGGATGTGTAGTTTTTCCAAGGTAGCCATTGCTCAGAGAATGGCTGGACATGGGACTGCTTGTGGGGAGGAGGTGACTGACTGCCATCACTGTTTCATTTGTTTTATCATTCCTTCACTTTAGCTGCTGTCCTGGTTTGGCTAGGATAGGGTTACTTTTCCCAAGGATTTGGGAGGGAGCCATTGCTGGGGTAGACAACCAAACGAGCCAAAAGGTTACTTGATACCATACTGACACCATGACCGTGGTCCAGGACCAAGAATTCTGAGCCAGGCTGGCACATTTGTTGCAGCTCACACGGTCTGTATGGTTTATATCACTTGTTCTGTATATTGTTTTATCACTGTTATTGTTACTACTGTTCTTCTTACTTTCTTTCTTTTTTAACTATATTAAATTATCCTTATGTCAACCTGTGGAGTTTCATATTTTTCTTCCTCTTCTCCTTCCTATCCAAGGGATGGGGGGGCTGGGTGTAAGTGGGCGTGTGGTGGTTAGGTCCTGCCTGGGTTTAAACCACAGCAACTGTTTCACTGTTTTCTTGACTCATAAGTTTTTCTCACTTTGCCACTTTTGATTGTCCCCCAGCTGGGTGGGGGCTTAATTGCTGGTCAGGACAAACCCATCAACACTATGTAATCTTACTTCAGTACAGTAGTGAAAAGAGTTCCTGCCTTCTGTAAACTTTTAATGCTCTCTATAAAGTAATTAGAACTTTTAAAGTTGAACTTCAAACTAATATATACCCATATTCAGATGTAGTGTGTTCCCTGACACTGGTAAGAAATGTCACTTAACTGTACTTATTCAGGTGTGGTTTTGAAAAGAGACACAATGTAATTCTGGAAGAAAAATATGTGATATTAGATATTAGTGACATTTTGAAAACACTTCTTATGGTAAAATGTTATCCCTTCTACTTACATAGAGGGAATCCTTCATTTCATCAATAGAAGATGAATATGACAGGACAACAAAGATATATTTAGGGCCTATAGTATACTGCAAAGAACTCTAATATATATATGAAAAGGTGGTCAATGTCTAGAAGTGGTAAGATTAGGGATTCAAACAAATGATATTTCAAGACAAACAATTCAAAAGGAATAATTGACTATTATCTATTTGAAGGGCTGGTTTGTTGGGTTTTTTTAGTATGATATTAAAATAAAAATGATTCTTTGAGAGCCTGCCTTTTTTCTTGCTTTTACTCAGTTTCTACTCACTTATCACTGAAGTCAACTCGTAATCGTTAAGTTTCTAATATTGCAGAAATTGCTAGCAGGACATGTTTTCAATTAATGTCAGAAGTATTCTAGTACATCTCATTTGAGTATTTGAAACTTTGTTCTCTTTGCTTTTCTAGGTTTACTTGTCCCATCTCAGGAACTTAAGATCTATGTCAATGTGTCTTTAAAAAAAATCCTACTATTAACACAATAGAGAATTAATGGAACAAAGTATTAGAAAACCATTTTAATTGTTGCTACTTTCAAAATAAAAGTAGAAATCCTAGTAACATTCAGCATTTTAAAGCTTGTTCCTATCAATTCTGACAAATATTGTCAGGTTAACCGGACCAAAAACAGTTCAGTAAGTTCTCACTGTAGAAAAAATACTTAAATATATGGCTGCATTCTTCTGCAAATACATGGTGGGAAGAGACATTCTGATGTAAAAACATGGAATATTGCATGGTTTTAAGGAGGGCTTTAAGAACACAAATTAAGTAAAATAGCTAATTTCTTTTTCATGGATCCCATGTTTACTTCATGTTTAGACATCAGTTCTTATGTAATACAGCCAGTGATATTCTTGTATAGCTTTCATAAGGGTGATTTTTAAATTTACTTCACTACAATGTCCCTTTGCACAGATTAGCTTTTCTCTCAGTTTTTAGCACAACAGTGAAGTATAACATCCTGTATATTTTTAAGTTGTAAAATACTTAGGATATTTTTTCCATTAATCTGTACCTGAAACCCTACAATATCATAAATGTATATGGATTTCAAAGAAAAAATACTCTATATGAACAGCATACATGTTTGAGAAACAAATATCCTTCCAGTTCATAAAAACCATGCGGTTCCATAAGACCACCACACTTGCTCTTTCTTGTAATTATTCTAGTAATTACAAGATACTAGGTAAACTACTAGGTAATTACTAGGTACATCAGGATTAAATGCTCTGACTACTATCTGTTTTAGCAAAAATCTATTGCATATCTCCTCTCCAGCAGCTCTAAGCTAATCTCAGCCCTAGCAAAGCCATCCTGCATGTCTGCATTTCTCATGCCATAATCAGAGTGAAACACAGACAATTCAAGATATGGAGGTGACCTCATTATATCAGTCCATGTCAGGATGAATTTACAAAATCCATGCTCTGAAGTCATATGTTTTTGTCAGAATTGCAGTATATTGTGAATGATATTTTGAAGTAAAGACATTTCAAGGAAATATTCTACTATTTTGAAAGCTGTAGGAAACATGATAAAAATGGTTCCAGGAATGTTAATGAGAAAAAAAAATCACATCCAAAGAAGGCCTTTCTGAACCTGGGGCAAGAGAGACATCCTCTGGTTCCTATTCATGCAACACACACTGACTAAAGATGTTCTTTTAACTATATGATCAGGTCAACCTACACAATCTGTGTTTTGGGAATTCCTCTATTTAAGCTATATTTTCTTAAATATCAAATATTGAAGAGAGATGGTAAAAATAAAATTATATATATTTGTAGTGTCATCTTTTCTACTCTGGTCTGTCAGTGGAGCTCAGGAAGAAAGTCTTTTTCACCAGTACAGTAACTGTCAAGACTTTGAGAAAGAAAATACCACTTTTTTATCTAAGAAACAGATTGCTGTCATGTGATTGCAGAGAGCAACAAGACTGGCAGGGAATTATGCTCCCCGATGTCATTTGCAGATGCTTAACAGAAATTGTGGCTTATCCAAACCGCAGCATAAACAATTTGCCTTAAGGTATCAGGATGTACCTTACCTCTTTCTTTGTAGACTTTGTAAATAGATGTTTTATAAGAACTTACATAAGACATTTTGGGAATATCTCCTTTTAGAAAGATCTCCTTCAAAATATGATGTTGCCTTAATTGGAAATCAGAGGTAATGTTTGTAAGGGGGCATTGCAGTGTCCTTTCTCTTTAGAAGAGTGTATCCTTTGGGATGTTAAAATGAATATCCACCATGAAATACTGTAACTTGTATGAAAAAAAGAATTGCCTTATAAATTCATTCTCTTTTCAACATCCTATTTAAATCAGGAGTAGTAGAAACTACTTTTTAGTAAGGAAAACTAATGCAGTATAAGAATCAGATCAAGTAATACCTGTAATTTTATATAAAAAATAGCTTGTTTTCACATGCACCAATAAATACATCTGAAATCCTTTGTTACATCACTATGACCTAGAAAAATCTTCAATGTTCAGTCTAAATGTGAGATTTTATAGAAGGATAATGTAGCTATATACTCTATAGCTTATTGTAAGGCCATGTAATTAAAATAATTATGCTTCCTTAGATGAGCTCATTGTATCTGTTCAATAGTTCAAGATATAATGTTTCAAATTATGAATAGATTTTGATACTAAATGTCAACTGACTGTGACATTGTGGATCAGACTTATTTCTTACCATAGAGTGGCAAACTACTTCAACACAAATTTTAATTTTAAAAACCTGGCCACTGGGCAAACAATTATATATAAGGTATGTTATAATAAGATAAAACTTCAAAACATATAATAAAAATATTTATTATCATTTTCTTGGTTTAAGATTATTACATGGAAAAATAATTAGATTTCTTGCAGGATATTATTTTCATGCATTAAAAAAATACAACAACAACTTGCAGTTATGACATTGTTGATTCCAAGTGTAATTCTGTAACTTGCAGAATGGGAACTGATGCCAATGTCATCTTGTTTTGCCAGCTCTGTATCTGTTCCTTATGCTTCTTTTATGTATTAAAGGAGATTAAATGTTGAATAGAAAATGACTCACAAGTAGCATTGAGCTTCACAATTATTTTATTTGTTAAAGTACTTGTAACTTTGAGAAAGAACAAATACCACATTTGAGAAATAAATGAGGTCTTGAAAGGTAGAGTGGATATTCTATCTATCTGTGCTGGTGCTGAATTCTGACCACCTGAAAAATAAAATTCTTAGGTCCAATGACTATAAGGGGAAACTTTGAAGTGTACGTTGAATATTTTTTATTATTTTAAAACTTCTTCTATTTTAATGTGTTTATTTTTAACTACTCTTTGCTGAAGCATTACTAGAAAATCTAAGGAATTAAATGGCTGCAGTTATTTATGTGGCTCTATCTTCTGTTTGTTATATCTTTCTACTAGCAGTATGAGTCTAATTCGGTCCCTTTAGCAAATTGATATCTTTTCCGTTCTCCCAAGTGGCTTTACCTAGCGACCTAAAGACACAGTAGTTATGCAGTGTATATTCACAAAAATACTTTAATGAATGTTGTGCTTATAGACATTATTTTTTTCAACAAGTAATTTCAATTTATTGTATTGTGCAACATTTACAGAGTAATTTTGCAGATACAAAAATGATGCAATGTGTGAAGTCATTTCAGATCAGCTTGTGGATTGGGTTAGCTTTAGAAAGCAATGATGACTAAACCCATAACTTCTGGCAGACATCCATAGGAACATACCTGTGTTCATTTTTGAACTTATGTGACAGAGGATGAGGCAAAAATAATAACTGTTAGTGGTTTGAGGGTTAGGTGACATACAATAAAAGCATTAGTTCAGAGTGTTCATTTTCTCTCAGGTGCTCAGTTCTTGTTTCCATTAGTTTCTGAGGAATGTACTTTTCAACGAGAGGCCTGTCTGCAGATCAGCAACACTTCTATGCTTCAAGCACTAATAATTTAAAACCTTACAACTTTGATATTGGTTCCCTGCTAAGTCTCTTCCCTTTCAATTATAATATTGACTTTTCTTTATAGCTTCTTGCAAAACTTCGTGTTTCGTTATTGTCACTAGTGTTCATTCCTAAAAAGATAAAAGGAACACTGCAATGCACTTTTCAACCTTTATACAGGTGAATGTAAGCCTGTGAAAAGTGACATTCTTTCTTTCTTTTTCTCTTGAAGACAGCAAAGGCAAAAGTGTATCCAAAAGATATATTTCTGTGGATTTGCTAAGCAGGCATCTTCTTCATGGGCTACTTATCTGCAAGGTGGATCACAGTAGCTACAGCTGGTGGGAGCTAAACATGAATGATGAGCATGTGCTTAAGATAGGTCTTTGTAAAAATTGCAACTATTTTGAGACTTTTTTTCTGAAAAAAATATGTACTTTATTAACATTTGAGATAAACTAGCTTAGTGATATGCTAGTGTGTGTTTCTGTAGCACTTTACTTCCTCCTTTACTTCCCCAGAAATAAATGCTAGCTCCTCTGCACTTGTGAAAGAAAGGTTAATGGATGGCAGGTGAAAATAGAAATAGCAGGTGATGTACAAGTAAGGATTCCTCTAATATCATTCAGAAACTGAAATGTGAGATAATTACACTAAACCTAATATTTTATTTTATGTTTTCAGACATCATCAGGAATTCATTACCTATCAAGCAGACCTAATTTGAGTTTCAGACACAAATGAGTACCAACCAGAAAGAATCTGGCCTTGGTATTTCTCTTCAATTTTGTTACACCTGCTCTGGAGATATCAAGGGATGCATTTCAATCTGCTTTTGCGCAGGACCAGATGTTACCTTCTGTAGCAAGTAATTACATTTCAAAGTGGGTATTCCAGAAAGAAGATTATTTTGTTTTTTGACTTCAGCTTCTTTCTTTGTCTTCTTTGGACTTTTGCTGGTGTTTTCTTGCTTCACTCACTTACTTTAAAATAACCTTTTTCTATTTTTATTTTTTTTTTCCTATGTGATTTCATTAGTAACTAGATTCATGAGCACATATGAACAAGCAAATTTCTGGACTGGGCTAGACTGTAGCTTTACAATTTGTCTTGCTTAAAGCAGGACTTACATAGCAGGGCAATATGCTTTTCTCAATAGCGCAAAGAATGTCTCATGGCATCTCCACAGATTCAGAAAGAAAACAGATTCTTCTACCATAGCTGGAGGAAGGACTCCTCTTCCTTTCCTCTCTCTTTTTCCAACCTTTTTTGAAGCAAGGAAGTAGAAGCAGTATTGGTTTCCTTTGAGAACAACAACAAAAAAAGGACAAAATTATTTTACTTGCTCTGTCTTTGTCTGACAACAACATTACAAACCTGTTATTCATCACAGTTTGTTTCCTTCTGTGTAGAAGGTGCATATAAACTATTTCTCTGTTAATGCGATGCTTGCCTTTCTTAACTTGTACAGCTATGAAGATCACAAAATACTTCACATACTACGCTATTGATAATTGACATAGGATAGCATTGGCACTTTAAGCATTTATACTATAAACATTTACATTAGCACTTCTGATTTTATGTGTTAGATGTAGAATCTTCAGAACATTCCTTTTGGTGGGCTGATTAGATGACTTTATCCCTTAAATAGTTCAAAATCTGAATTATGTTTTAAAATCTTTCTATTCTTGAGTTTATCCATATTTAACCTATAGCAGGAGTAGTGCACAGTGCTGCCCCTTGAAATGGTAGATGGAGCAGGTAGTGCAAGGGAATGCAGGCATAACATGGTAATAGAAGGGACAAAGGATGACACTGGTAATATAAACCATTCACTAGCAGTCATTTAAAGAGATAAAATCTGGAAAAAGTAGCTTTTAAGGGTAACAAAATGAACAAAAAGCAAGTATCTAACACATGAAATATACCATTCATAATAACTTTAGCTGTAATGTGGATCTGTAGACCTATGAAGAAAAAAGCAAGGTGTAAAATTGTGTCAGAAAACACACACAAATAGATCCAAGTGAATACTGGACTGAGGAAAAAGAAAATGCCACCATCAATAACACACTCATCCTGCTGAAGAATTTGGGATACTGACATCTTGATGTAACAACTCATCCTTTCTTCTTGAGGAGTACTGGTACTGTGTGTTGGGACAGTAAGCATAAGAAAAAGAAAAGGGATACACCAGGGAATTTTTGTATAACCGTTTTAAATTGCACTAATAATTTTCAGCCGCATTTCAAGTACTGTGTTCAGTCTGGGGCCACTCACCACAGAAAGGACATAGAGGCATTAGAGCGTGTCCAAAGGGCAACAAAGCTGGTGAAGGGTCTAGAGCATGTCTTATGAGGAGCAGCTTACAGAACTGGGCTTGTTTAGCCTGAAGAAAAGGAGGTTCAGGGGAGACCTTATAGCTCTCTACAACTATCAGAAAGGAGGTTATAGAGAGGTGGGGATCAGTCTGTTCTCCCAAATAGTATGCAATAGGACAAGAGGAAATGGCCTCAAGTTGTGCCAAGGGAAGTTTAGATTCGATATTAGGAAGAATTTATTTCCTGAAAGGGTTATCAGGCATTGGAATGGGTTGCCCAGGAAAATGGTGGTGTCACCATCCTTGGCGGTATTTAAAAAATGCTTAGATGTGGTGCTTAGTGATGTGGATGTGGTGCTTGGTGACATGGTTTAGTGCTGACCTGGCAGTGCTGGGTTAACGATTGGACTTGATGATCTTAAAGGTCTTTTCCAATCTAGGCAAATCTGTGATTCTGTGATAATATTTCTTTACATGGGTTGGAAAATTTGGATAGTCAGTATTGCGGTACCAGATTAGCTACTGTAAGTGTTGTGGTTTAGTTAGATTGTTAAGATTTTTATTACTCTAACAAGTTCTCAAATGGTAAAAGGTATGTGCCTCTTTTTCCCCACTACAAAATGTGAGGTGTAACATAGCCTTCAGTCTCTAAGATGGATGCAGCCTAGCAGAGCAGTTTATAGAGATTCTACACAATTTCCTGCATTTCAGGAGTCACCTGACTAGGTTCTCCTTCTGATCAGGAATCCTGGCTTTATTATGTGCACAAGACTAACAAACAGGAACTTCTCAAGCATGGTGGGTGTGCCACCTGACATTTGTAAGGGAATATGCATACAGCACATATGAGGTTGGTTCATAGACCGTATGTTCTACCGTGCCCTAAATGTTGGCTTAATGTGATCCAGAGGATGGTTGGTTTGTTTCTTGTCATTTACAGTTACTGAAAGTACTGAGAGCAATATGAAAATATGTAAACATGGAGACTAGCACTGGACTTTATGTATTATAAGGATACTTTTTTGTGTGTCTCACAAGATTTGTAAACATAGCTTTGATATTTCTGAGATTTGTATGACAAATTTTACCATGATAAATTGGAAAGACTATATAAAGTTTGCAGTATCAGCTAGTAATCTGCCAAGACAAACATTATTTGTTTGCTTTGTGTCTCACTGTTATTGCCTACCACACAGTCTGCCGCCTTATCACCTATTTAGTGAACTGCAGAACTATCATTTGTGCTTGGTATTCATCTTGGCACAAAGATTCTCAATAAGTGTGTTAATACAATTAATGCATAGCAGTAAAAGAGAGTAGAATCCAGAAACAGAAATAACAATCTAATTTATCTTCACCAAACAACCAGTGAGTGGACACACATGCCACTGTGCACACGGAGCACAACTGTGGCACCTAAGAGACTAATGCACTGCAGTGGACATGAACCCCTGCTCTGAACACTGAAACTTGTACTAGGACATGTGCATCTCAAGAAGCAGGCTGTAGAATATCTACCATTAAAATCTGAGCTAGATTATTCAGCATATGTTTTTAATAATTAAATGATCTAATTTTACAGACAGCATTCAAGTAGTTCATGTGAAATGCAAGTCTTCACTTAAGACGCATGCTTCCGTTTAATCACAATATAATTCTGGTTAGAAGTAAAAATCCATAGGGAAGCATAATCTGACACAAAAACACAGTACTCCATAGTGCATACATTAGACATGAAAAATATGGTCTGTAGTCAAGCAGAGAAAAGCCTCATATAAACTGAAAGGCCAGGAGAGCAAATTACAAAGACAGAACAGCACACATGCTGAGAACTACTTTTAAGAATTATTTTTTGAAAGTAATTTTATTTGTTTGCTTAGTTTGAGAGTGTCCTTTATAACTTACACTACTCTTCAGTAATAGGGGTTTATTACCCTTACAGAAACTAAACAGCAAAACAATACCCATCCTTTTGTGTCTCTAAGGTGAATAGATGAAAGTGAACATTATTTACATATCTCTGTTCAGTAGAGACATAATAAAAAGAAAGAGTTAAGAACTAATTCCTCAAAATCCAGTTTGTTGTTTGGTTTTTTTTTAAGACTCTCCTGCCTGTACTGATCTAATTCAGTATTACCATTGGAATGTCTCAAAGCTGGGGAGGAGCAGCTAATAGAAGTGTGGGACCTTACTCTAATAGGTTTGGTCAGTCAGATTAAAACCTTCCATTACAAGCGTCTACTAAATGTGATCTGTTACATGAAAGATACTAAAGCTCTTGCATTTCTTTGTCTGTGATATCAAATGCATTATGTGTCTCCATGAATTATACACAAAAGGAGGTAGATATTGTTTGTAAAACAAGCACGCCTGCTGGGTTTAATCACTACAAGCAAAAGCCACTTTAAATCTGCTACTAACAGCACTTAGGCATCTTTTATTAGTGAGTGTATAAAAGTCTCTTTGATTTTTAAAAATACATTGCAGCTTTTTTCTTTATAAGTGTGTGTACAACCATATTCCAACTGACCTTCACCCTTGGTACTACTTTTATGCTGTGTAGCTTGTCTTCTAATAGTTAAAAAAAAATGAACTCAAGCAATGAACTCAGTTGATTAGTCACTGGCCTTTCATCTCTAGGGCTATAGGCAAATATGCCTTTGACAGGAGTATCCTACTCTCTTCAGATCAGATGTCTGTAATTCTACAGTGTAACACTTTTTGAAGACATCTTCTAAACCAAACCAACCAAACAAAAAGTCCTCACGTGTTTTTTTTCTTTGTACTAACAATTTCCTGGTTCTCCTACTTGATCAGAAAATGAAACCTTCTGCTGGTTCAGAGATAGCTGAGAGAAGAGTAGAAAATATGACTTTTTACCTGCTTTAATTTTACTTTACCTGCACATAAGAAGCAAAAGCGTGTATAATTATATATCAAATATCTTCTGTCGCGATCCGCCCACACGGGGTCACGGGTCCGCACATAAGGGATGTGGTCCCATCCACCAGGGCCCCAGACCACTCCCCAAATGGAATCAAGGGTGAGGCACTTCTCTCCAAATCCACAACCAATTGCAGGAATCAGACACAGCCCCCTTATGAAAATATATGTTTCTTTATACTAAGCCAAAATCTATTCTATGAAGCACTCTTATATCTTACAATCTATGCCTTATCTAAATATTGCAATACCGTTATCACAGCCTATGGAGTCTATATCTTAGTCTATATCTTAACAATTTAATCAAAAGATCTTTCAACGTTTAATAAACACTAGAGAATTCACCCAGGAAAGGAATAGGAAAACCAAGAGTTTGAGGGGTAGAAATAAGGGTCTTATTAGAGAGAAAGGTCCCTATCACTATATGGATATGTTGTGAGTGTATGTAAATGCAGAAGATGTCTCAGAGTCGTTCCCTTCTTTGCCTGGAATCAAGTCAATCTGGTCAGTCNCCTTGTACCCCCCCTGTACAAGCTTCTTGTTCTCGGCTAGTGACTATGTGTGGGGAGTGGGGGTTAGAGAATTGGACTCACGGCTTGCTACGCAGGTAGGAGCAGTTCGTCTAGATTTTCCATATATATCAGACGGTGGAAGAATCGCTGCCAATTCCCGGCTATCAGCCTGGTCCTGGGCCAGCTCCCTGTGAGGAAGGGACTTGTTCTCTCTCAGTGGTGGCGCAGGCAGAAAAGAGAGAGAGGTGGGGCTTTCTTCTGCTTTTATAGTGTCCGTTACCTTCAGATTCTAGAAGAATCCAGGCATTTCTCAGCCGTTCCCGGCAGTCCTAGCAGCCGCAAAGCATCTCTGGGAAAGGGAATTCACTGTCTCAATGAGACATAAATTTCCGTTCACTACATCTTCTCCACTTCAATTTTGAATCAACTAGAAACTAGTTTTGGTTATACCTCTAGAACTAAGTAATCAATTTCCTTACACTAATTTTAATGAGACAAAGGTATAATTAGACATTGAGTGTGGGAGGTATCCTCTCAGAAGTTCAGCAGCCTGCAGAATGGCCTTGTATCACAATTTAGAATATCAAATACATGTTGTAATACTAGGAGCACAATACAGTCATGTATAGATTAACTATTACACAGTTACAAATAATGGCTGAGCTCTTCTAGGTATGGGAATAAGTACTAAAATTAAGCTGTAAATAAATTTTACTTCAGTCAGATTTGCTAATAATTAGTTCTTTTTTTCCCACAAATACATGCCCATGTACTTGATTGATTTCAATGGAAATATTCTCTCCATGCTCTTTTAAGAAGAGTCTCACTCAAGACATTGGAATTAGCTTCCACCTATTGTTTCCATGCTATGAATATTTTTTGAGCTGAAACCTTGTAAAATGTCCTCTTCAGAGATAGCAAGTGAATATTAGTGGTACAGGGATATAAGTAAAAGGTGAATTACCTCAGGTTAGGTTGTTTACAACTATGTGTATTAGTCTAATAAATGTCATACAATTTAGATTTGGAAAGCTTTATTCCCTAAAACCTATGTAGGAAAATTTATGCATATTATATATANACTCAAGACATTGGAATTAGCTTCCACCTATTGTTTCCATGCTATGAATATTTTTTGAGCTGAAACCTTGTAAAATGTCCTCTTCAGAGATAGCAAGTGAATATTAGTGGTACAGGGATATAAGTAAAAGGTGAATTACCTCAGGTTAGGTTGTTTACAACTATGTGTATTAGTCTAATAAATGTCATACAATTTAGATTTGGAAAGCTTTATTCCCTAAAACCTATGTAGGAAAATTTATGCATATTATATATAGCAGCTACACTTAATTGTAAAGAACGAATCAATAGACTTCTGTTTCCTTATATTAATTTTCAGTTTTGAAAACTTAATTGATAAGGTGACAAAGAAATTCTGTTAAAAAACAAACCATCTGGCACTTTATATATAGCTTAATCGCCCGAACAGCTGAAGTCTACAAACCTCATTTATTTTATTTTGTTGTTCAGATTGTGGCTGTAGTCCAGGAAATAATCTAAACACCTCCAAAACCTAAAATCAATTATACTGGGGTTTTACTAAAAGTCCATCTAAGTCTGTACTCTGTCCTAGACTATGAAAAGCCACATAACACAGTCCGTTATTCTCAGAAACTTGGGTACAGAACAATCCTAACTATTCAAGACCTGTGCTCTTTTTTTTTTCTCCTCTACGCTACCAAAAAAGTAACATCTCTTCTTCCACTGTCTAGGAATCCCATGCATTCTACACTCATATATACTAGCTCCTTCAGGAAGGAAGTTGTTATGGAGGCACCCACAAAACAGACAGAAGCAGCTATCAAAATGGGAGTTTATTGCAACCAAAATTGCCCAGCACTCCTTCTGACAAAATGCAAGTTTGAATGTCTGTTGGAATTATAACCACTGCACAACTAATTCCTAAACCTTAGGGAAAGATGAACCAAAATGGGCATACACTCACTCATCAAAGGGAAACCTCCCACACAAGAGTGCTCAAAGTATCACTCACCAAAGAGGGGGTGAGGCTCTCTCAATTCATGGAGATACACTCAATCTGTGGAAGTATCCCTGGATGGTGACGGCATATCCAAGGGGAAGGTCTGACTGCCAGGCCTGCTGTTCTGTGAAGAACCAACTCAACCAGTTCTTAGAGAGTGCTCCATTTATACCCTAGCTGAGGGTGCACTGTGGTCATTCTAGTTGGTTGAGGGGGTAAGCCCACACAAAATAGGCTAAGGGTCTAGACCCTGAGGTGCCAGGTAATCACCATGAAGTGCAGTTTAATGGCTGAGGCTGCAAACCACTCTGACATGCCCTGGTTTTGCCCTTGTTTTGTCTGTTAGGGAGGCTGTACCTGCCACAGAAGTATAGCTGACAGGGTCGTTCAATATTAACTGTCTGACTGCAGTGGTGCAGCTGGAAAACTGTTGTATGAGTAGTTAGATATCCACATACTTGCTTTTTTCTCCTATATGAAAATGGACTCCTATATACCTGAATTTTATTAAAGCTTTTGATACCGTTTCCCGCAGTGTTCCTCTGGAGAAACTAGCTGTTCATAGCTTGGATGGGTGTATGCTTTGCTGGATAAAATCTGCCTGGATGGCTGGGCCCAGAGATCTGGGGTGAATGGAGCTAAATCTAGCTGGCAGCTGGTCACAAGTGGTGTTCCACAGGGCTCAGTATTGGGGCCTGTTCTCTATAACATCTTTAGCAATGATCTGAATGAAAGGTCTGAAGGCATTCTTAGGAAAAATATCTTCACAGAAAGGGTTGTAAATCACTGAAACACTCTGCTCTGCCCAGGGAAGTGGTAGAGTCACCATTCTGGGAAGCATTTAAAAGATGTGTAGATGTGCTGCTTAGGGACATGGTTTAGTAGTGACCTGGAATTATTGGGTTAGCTGTTGGACTAGATGATGATCTTAAGGGACTCTTCCAAACAAAATGATTCTATTGTTCTATTCTGTGCCTGTAGGCACAGGAGGTGGGGAATGGGGAGTTATGGTTGGGGAATGGGGAGTTATGGTCAGTTCATAACAGTTCATCCCTGCTGTTTTCCTGCTTCACATGGAGTCTCTCCCATGGGATACAGTCCTTCACTAACTGCTCCAATGTGGACTCTTCTCACAAGCTGCTGTTCAAGAACTGCTCCAGCATAGGTCCTTTCCATTGGGCACAGTACTTCAAGTATAGACTGATCCAGCATGGATAACACCTGTGGGCCATAGGTCCTGTCAGAAAACCTGCTTCTGTATGGGCTGCTCTCCATGGGCTGTATCTTCAGGGCACATTAACCTACTCCGATGTGGGGTCTTCCACAAGCTGCAACATGCATATCTGCTCCAGCATTGTCTTCTCTACCAGCTGCAGGGAAATCTCTTTTCTGGCACCTGGACCACCTCCTCCCTCTCCTTCTTCATGAACTTAACCTGGGTGTTTGCAGGCCTGTTTCTCTCAGGTTTTCTTCTCATTCCTCTCTCATAGCTGCTACACAATGTTTTTTACCCTTCCTTTAACACATTTTCACTGAGTTGCTGCCAGCTTGGCTGATGGGCTCAGCTGTGTCCTGTGGTGGGACCACTGGAGCCAGCCAGAACTGGCTGGAACCAGCTGTGTCTGGCATGGGACCGGCCCTGCTCCTCCTCACAGAGGGCACCCCTGCAGCCACCCACCACAAAAACCTTTCCATTTAAATGTAGTACAGTCTTATTCTAAATTTTCTGGAAGAAAATATCTGAATGCAAAAGAAGACATCAAGTACCGTTAAAAGACGGTTTTGTAGCGCAGAAAAAATAATACACTGGGGTTTGTTATATATGGTGCATTCAAGAGTAATTCAGGTCAGTTTCCCTGAATTTATAAAAAGCTGGATAAATTGCAAAAATATGACATATAAACTGTATTTCACAGGAACAACTGCAGAGCAATGATCCTTTATTTTCATTATAATTTTTTCCTATTTGTTTGAGCATACTGGTTTTTGCCTCACTGTTCCCAACTTAATGCTGAGAAATAATGTGCTGAAAGTCAAGCTCAGAATCTTCAGAGAAAAGGACTAAGTTTCTACCTAAAACTAAAAAAAAGAAATTCCCTGCTTGAAACAAAGTTATTTAAATACTCAGATTGCCATACACTGGAGGTAGGACTTACCTATAGGCAAATCAAGTAGAATTTCATGATGAGAGTAGTGGAAGGAACAAAAAGCAAGAGTAAATAACAAAAACTGTGTTTGAAATCAGTTCATAAGGGACCAGGTCAAATTTTCATTATGAAAGTAGCAAGGGGTTCAGCTCTTTACTTGATTCTTAGGACAGAATAACAACATTATTTGCTTAGATTATGATGATAGGCTTGGACCACCATGCTACATCCCTGATTCTTAAGCATGATGCTTATATGTTGCTAACACAGTAAAAATAACTTACTTATTTAATAAAGATTTTTTTTTTTAAAAAGACGAATCAAGAATATAAACTTTTTAGCAAATAATTTATATAGTTTCTGTGATGTTGCACACATTCCTGGCAGATAAGAAATAGTGATATTACAGAAATCAGAAGCTGAACTATTTTTCCATGATGGAAGTATTTCCCAATATTGGCAGATAGTATAGGCATACAGAACATGAAGGAGCTGTCTTGGGTTGGCTTATGAGTCTTCCAAAGTGAAGTTTTCTTGAAGTTACCAGCACTTTTTAGCTTGCTAATACTTCACCAGTAAAGATAGTATCCCCTAAAGACAGCATATGCTGAAGAATCAGTAAGCGAGCCACCGTGTTTTGCTGATCTTAAAAGAAGAAGAATTTCTCCTATCTAGGTCTTGCAAAATGAAGAATTCTTAGTGATACACTCATAAGATCCATGTATAATGAAGTAATCTGAATATATAGACATCCTTTCATGTATCATTTGACAAGAAAGTGAATTCAGTTAGGATCAAAGATGCAACTTGCTGTCAATAAATTGTTAGTATTTATCAGCCTTGGCTTTATGCTCTATTAATTAAAAAGCTAGAAGAGGTGTTTATTTAGTATGCCATTCTAAATGTCCTAGATCTTTAGGCTTCACTGGATAAATTCCAGTTTGCTTTTGATTTAAAGCCTCTCTTAAAATATGCAATCATAGCTAAAAGGTTCCTTTGCTAAAGATACTGCTACATCCTTCCATAACTTGGTCCAAGTTTAATCTTATAGTAAATTCATCTTTCAGCTGAATTTGCTGCATTTTGCCTTTTTGACACTGGGTTTTGTTCTACTTTTGACACAAAGAAAAGAAAGTTCAAATTTATTTTATTTACATTATTTAATCTACCTTTCAGCTATTACTTTGTTAAGCTAAATAGAATTAGTTTCTTGAGCTTCAACTTTAAAATATTTTTTGTGATTTTTTTATTCATAATACATTGACATTGTTTTTGCACTGAAGAGATCAGAAACAGTCACACAGCTCCTGTGGCAGTGTTACTTGCACTGAAAAAAGGACACGATTTATTCTTGGCTCTGGATTGTTTGAAAAAATACTTTTTAATCTAATAATATGTTTAAAATATCTTTTTTTAAAAAAAACTTCGTGTTTTTCCATATAATAAATAGTGCATGGCTGCATAAGAGACATATTCATTCAGTGAAAAATGTATATCAATTAAACACTTTTAATTATTTCATGTATCTTTTGATTTTGTGTAATGCATTTTTACAGTGTATAAAATTTTTTCATGCAGAAAAGAAACATGGTAATAGATTAGTTGAATTTGGCACCCCGTGGCATAGGAAGCTTCATTGAACATGATTATAAAAATACAATTTTAAGATTTCAAGTGTTCACATAAGTGGCTTCTCTTGGCACAGTAAGATTTTAGGGGGCATGCTAGAAGATTATCTCTTCCTCAATCTAGTTATAATTTTTTACTGCAGATACTGTGAAGTAATACCATGGAAGAAATCTTGTCTGCTACCTGAAGGCATTAAGCAATGCCTTCAAGAATAACTTTAGATGTTGGTAATCCCAAGATCACACAATCTGTCACATTATGATCCCTTTTAACTGGAAGTGTTCTCACAGTTCTCACAGACAAACTGTACCACTTGTTCATAGTTTCTCTCCCTCTCTCTCTCTTACACTTCTGTGTGCATATATATGTGTAGATTTCTGTATACCTAAACACACACATATAGACATAGGCATGCAAGTAAATAAAATCAACTCCTGGATTAAATATATGTTTATAGATGCCTAAGACCAAACATATCTATCTTTGTTTAACCTAAGGTAAAATGCTTAATCATGATAAAGGTTGTCCTTGTGATAACTAGATTATAAAACAAGCAGGTATCAAGCAGAACAAGAGAACATGGTATCCTGTTATGTTTACCTTTACTATTGTTAGGCACAAAACCAAATTAATACAAGTAACAGTGTTGGCTTTTATATCTTCTGTTGGTAAAAGTCATATCAATATAAATATCTCAAAATTTTCCACCTGCATTTCATTGAGATAGTTGGTGAAGAAATGCCATGAGCTAAACTGAAGAGGTACTGCTTTCTGCCTTGCTCTGCCTTCCTTGCAGCTTGTCTTACTGAGTGGGTGGAATTAATGAACAGCATGAGCATGATAACTGAAAGAAGATAAGTAGTTGAGAAAGAATGATCACATGACACAAGAAATCTTAACACTCAGCACTGGCTGAAAAGAAGAAAGCACAGTTTATAATCACTGGTTTTTTTCAGCACAGTAGTGCTTCTATTTTGATATAGTTCTGGCTGTCAAAAAAATGATCTGACTGGGATCAAAACTCAAAAGCATGGTGTACCAGCACTTCAGAGATCAGAGCCAAGCCAGTGGGATTTTGCTACCAGCTATTACAGATGGTAAAATGGAGAGAAGCAAAGGAGTAAAAGCTGATCTTTCTCACACTGAAATCAATAAAAGATTTGCCACTGACTTCAAAAGAAGCAGCAGGGCAAAATACACAGCTAAGGAGAGAACACTCAGAAGACTATCTAGAAAGAAGAGAAAAGAACAAAGCAAGATATTTAGGGAGAGAGGAAAATGGTTTGAGAAAAGGTAAAAATGCAAAACGATAGAAAACAGGGGAAAAAGTCTTGAATTAGAAAAGCCTTCACAGATTCTTAAAGTACTTCCTTATTATGTTTCAAATGCTATTTTCCTCTCAGAAAAACATTTTATTAAATTTGATCTTGTATTTGTAGAGCATTCTTTCAATAAATTTATCTTGACTCTAGACAAGCTATTCCATGGGCTTAGGGTTTACTTCACTTCCTTCACAGCTGCCTAATGAGCATTGGGGGTTTTTTTAAGCACTGTATAAAATAGAGTGAAAAGAAAGCTACGTTAATTCTACCTGGAAAATCCTAGAAGTGGTAATGAACAGCCAGTTCCTAAAGCCAATTTAAAAAGTGAGTTTTTGTGTGCGCACACATACATGCACATTTCTTTGTGTATTTGCTCATGATTTTATTGAATTTAATTTCCAGAAAATAGAAGAGTGAGTTCATTGTATGTATACTGAGGTCAAGCCACAACTACATTTAACACAAAGAGAACTTCCAGAAATTTTGAGAGATCTAGGGTTGCTTCTGCAGTGTTCTCAGGCTGGAGGCTTTATAGCAAGCTTGTATAATATTGCTCGATCTTCTGTCAACTATTGTATCCTCTTCCCTAGTCTCACTTACATGTCTTTCAACGTGATTTGTGCTATGAAGTAACAGGGAAAAAAAGTAAAAAGGAAAACAGAGTCTGGATCTATTCTGGAAAAGTATTTTCACCCAGTGTAAATCTTCTAGCTATTAGGACTCTTATCTGAATTTATTATTTAGATTATTCTATAGATTCAATGGAGAAGGAAAATTTCCTCCAGAGACAGACTTAGTCCATCTATTTTAGGATTGTGATATTCTTTTTTCTAGATTTTTTTTCCCCGAGGTACTCCTCTTCTTGGAAGGATTCTTATTCCTCATTGACAATCTAGTGATTTTAATGACTCATTTAGAATAAACAAATAGAGTGAGATGACTGACTACTTCATGATATTTACCAATCCTAATTGTATATAATCCTAGGAAGCCCAGTTAAAGATTACTTCACTACAAATAATGACAATATATAGAATCTGAGCAAATTTATATATATTAATGAGGTGTGTGTAAAAATCCACGTATTTATTCCTGTAACTGGAGGGAGTAATCATAACATATAATACAAAATACACATACAAATGACATATTGATGTATTTCTAAATGTAGGAAGCTATTTATTCTTAATAACTGAGTTACATTAGTAAATTAAAATAAGATAAATAAATGTCTGTTTCTGATTCTATGAGTCCTTGTGCATCACTTAAGCATTAATGATTCTACGATTCTAAGCAAACTCAGCATTCAATAAGGATGGTATTCCATAAAAAAAAAAATATATGGATGTGTGATTTTGTTTGGGTGTGCGTGTATTATTTTCTTTCCTTTGTGCGTTATTTATTATCAGAAAAATGACATAAGTTGGCCCTGTAAAAACTCATCATAAAGTGTCAACACACCAGGTAACAAATCAATGGGTATTTAAATGACTATGCTTTCCAGAGGAAAACAGATTTCAGTTTGGGGCCCTAAATTCATTATGCCTCAGTGCATACTGAGTGAAAAACACTATCTCCGTCATTAATGTGTTTATAAAATGTTCTTGTTGTCAACACCAAAGAGTCCGTTGCTTGCTTGCTATTTTATGTTTTCTTTGATGCATTGTCTGACATTAAAAGCTAACGCACACAGCAGTTTTCAAAGACTTTGAATTGATTCTAAAATATAAGCAAATTTTTAAACAGGAACAAGCTTAACTACATTATTAATTTTTATGAATTATTGTAATACCTCAGTGAGAAATTTAGATTAGCTCAATAAAAAGTAAATTTTAAGAAGTCTTCATGGTTTATAGTGTCCAAGAATGGATTTTAATGGTTTGTTTTTCCACAGTGGTGATCTGCACCTGAACTTTTCAAGCCTTGCTGAGATTTTGTGGTTTGGTTTTTTTTTATTCTATGATGATTTAAATGATGAGCTTACAGCATTGATGGATAAGGAAAGAGCAAATGACATAATCTATCCAGAATTTTGCAAAGTTTTTGACACTGGCCTGCACGACATCCTCGTCTCTAAATTGGAGAGACATGGATTTAATGGATGGCCCACTTGGTGCTCCATGTTGATGGTCAATGTCTGAGTGGAGACCAGTGATGAGTGGTGATCCTCAAAGGTTGGTATTGAGACTGGCGCTATTTAATGTCTTTGTTGGTGACATGGGCAGTGGGATTGTGTGCATCCTCAGCAAATTTGCTGATGACACCAACTGTGTGGCGCAGTCAATGACACACTGGAGGGAAGTGTTGCCATCTAGAGGGACCTTGAC